>SNQJ01S0067087.1:119071-148422 GCA_010110895.2 Picea sitchensis | reverse complement strand
AACCTGTAAGAGAGAAGTATATGCTACTCTATAGCCTTGTTTCATTATGTTGGTATATATTTAGATTTGTCCTTTTGAGTTGGTCAAAGGTTTAAGGCATGTTGAGATATTTTTAGAGGCAAATGGTCAAAAATTTAAGGCATGCTAAGATATTTTTGGAAGCAAGTCTCTAAGTCTCTAAGATAGGGATTTTTGAAGGCAAATGGTCAAAAGTTTAAGGCATGCTAAAATATTTTTGGAGGCAAGTCTCTAAGTCGGGACGGGACTTTAGAGTTGGTCAAAGGTTTAAGGTATGCTAAGATATTTTGGGGGGCAAGTCTCTAAGATAGGAACTAATGCCCTATGTGAAAATTTGGACCCTCAAAACTGTGAAGGTTACACATGTTTGTAGATGTAAAATGCCGTCTTTGAATTTCTAAATTTACACTCTACTATAACATTTTTAGACAATCTCTATAATGGGTGGAGTATCTTCAAAGTAACGTGTCCACGATTCTATACTATTATTTAGTGAAGGCCTATCAAAATTGGTTGAGAAAATAATGCACATTAAAACGAGATGATTGAAAATAAGTTAAGAGGACAAACAATATTGATGTGGAGCGAAGAGGTCTACATCAAATCAAATTGAATAAACCATTTTCTTGATTTACAATAAAAAATAAAAATAAATATTGTATCTTTGTCATATTTTACTTTTGTCAAATGATAATTTTGTTATAAAAACAACACAACAATGAAAAATATATTGTATCTTTGTCATCATTTACTTTTGTCACTAGATAATATATATTTTGTTATTTTATTTACCATTAAAAATATTATTCGATGATGCAAAAAGTTATAGGTTGCAGTGTAACACTTTGATCTTTGTCCACACTCAAACTTAGTATGAATTGATGCTTATAGATGAAAATCAAGTTAAAGTGTGTGACCCAAATTTGCATGGGTTTTATGGATTTGAGCGAGTGTGTATTAATGATTTGATTTTCAGATGTAATTGAAAATGATTTAAGCAAATTGGATTGATTAAGTTATTGATGAAATATAATGAATAAAGATGAGGTATATAAATGAATAATATGTAAACAAAACAATTTAGAATTTAGAATATAATATTGTTGTATTGTTTTACAAATGTATTATATAAGTATAAGAAAAAAAATGTTATGTTATTATGTTTTGTATTATATGTACTTTACATAAGAATATATTTAATTATATTAATTTTTGTTTAGAGGATAATTTAATCAAATTAGATTGATTAAGTTATGGGTGTGGAAGCATGAATAAAGATAAAACAAACGAATGAATACAACATGCATAAAGTAATTTAAAATGTCACAAAGTTTGTCTTATTATGTAATTGTTATGTACAATGTTATGTAAAAGATACTGAGAAAAAACAGAAAATATGTTACATTATTATGCTTCATACCATACATAAGAATATATTTCTTTTACAAGAAGCTATGTTGGGAGTACAATTTAAACAAAATGTATTGATTAAGTTATGGGTGCATAATCATAAATATAGATGAAGTAAATAAATGAATGAAACATGCACAAAACAATTTTGAACATAACATTGTTTGTATTATTGTGTAAATGTTTTATACAATACTTTGTGAAAGAGATTGAGAAAGAAAAAAAGACACCATGTTGTTATTTTTCATAGTATACATTGCAATATGTTTCAACTACAAGAATATATGTTCAGTTGTTAAAGGTGATTTGGTTTCGTAATTGTTGGTAATTGTTCATCTTATCTATGTCCCAGATGTCATTGTTGGTGCACATGCATTGGGCTTCCATGAGTGTCTTATTTATGGTTGGCATCCATAGTTATAGGTGCACATGTGGGCTATTGAGGCATGTGCACAAGATATTGAGTCATGCAGGTGCATGTTGTTGAAGTGTATGTGCATAGGGTGGAACTTGAGGCATACAGTGTTAGAGTTGTCTAATCACATAGCAAACTTCCATGTTGATGTCATAATTTGAGAACATATAAAGTTAGAGTTGTAATCAATTTCCAAGGATCTAGGTTGATTTTGAATTGGGAAAAACCCATGGGGGCATCATTCCACCATGCATGGAACTTGGATCATGGTGGAACTTCGTTCATTCCTAAAAATTTCTATTGGAGTCTTGTCATATTTGTGACCGGAAAGAATGTCATTTTCCAACAAGATTAGTTTTACTATCATAGTGCTTTAGGTACCAACTATTGTTGAGGTGGGGTTGTTGGGAGTGTTGTCCATCATGGATGTTATGTTCTTCGATATTAAAGGTTGACTTTGTTGAAGAAAGATAGCACGGAGGATGGACGCTTTCTAGTGCATGTGAAATTCTCTATCAAATACCCATAATGGAATTTAGATCACTTGCATTCATATACTAAAAATTATTTTGCTTGGTTGTGCATAATCTGCCAAGCCCTTACCACACCCCTTGATAGGGTATAAGGTGCTATGTGACTAACCTTTAGTATGATTTTACCATTTCCTTGCTTACATTTCACTATCTACAAAAGGTCCCGACTAAACCCATGATGACCATGCCCCCTTATAACAAGACCATGAGCCATTCAGTGTCACAATTGTCCATGTGGCACCATAATATTAAATCATCATAGCTAGGGTTTATCATCATCATTACCAAAACACAATAATGGCTAAGCAAGGGAGGGAAATGGGGAATGTGGTTATAAATATTCAGGCATCATTGTGTGAGAATTTTGGACTTTCAAAAACAAAGAAATTGAATTTGCTTTAATCAAAATTTGGAGTTCTTAAAGAAATTCATCCAACACTTGCAAATTATTCTTAGAATTTTGTAGAATTCTATCTTCTTTATCTGAGTTTTGCGAAAGAATGTTTACAACATGAAATTCAATAGAAACCGAACGATAAATTTGATTAATTACTCATAATGAAACATTTAATTAGTGTATACATTGAAATATAAATTATAGAATAAATAATAATATAATAATCTAGTTTTTAGGTAATTGCCAAACCAAACACCAAATTGGTGTATGAAACCCCCTTATTTATGGAACAAAAAACTCTCACACATACTACCTACACATATTTCCATTTTACCATGTATAATAAATACACATCTTACCATATATATCTCAATATATATACTCTTAAATACAATGTTATAAAGTATTATTATGATCATGAAAATGACAACAATGCACCTTGCAAATGAATATATACACCAAAATATACATTTTATATTACAACGTGCAAAGCTTCCACATCATACACTCCTCAATACATCACCATAAAGTGTTTTATTACTCGTCATGTAAAACAACGATTTGAGTGGTCACTTTGAGGAGGGTAGGAAATCTCTCCAACGATCGATCTCTATCAGGGGCAGAAACAAAGTTAACATTGGAATACTTTGGACCTACAACAATCCTCCATCCTGATTCATCTAGTCGCAGCCTCCGAAATAATCGAACTCTGAACGTCAAACTGTCCTTTGCTGAAGTCGTCTCCATGGAGGTCAATCCATCATTTTTTCAACCTGTCCATCTCTCTTGCATTTGAAAAAGTGTCGAAGCAAATGTGTACTCTAAACACGTTGTTGCCCATATTCTCTTGCATCGTCTAGGTGTTTCCATTCTCCACATCCATGAGCGAAAACACATACTCTAAACACGTTGTTTTTATTTTAATTTTGTTTATCTAAGTTTATTTGTATTTAATAAAAGCTTGACATATTTATTTATTTAATAAAAGCTTTGATATGGTTAGGAAACTTTATGGAATATGGGTCCACATATGTTTACTGGTTGCTACATTCTTAGTGATTTTATTATTTCAATAGCAGTTGTTAGGTGAGGATCGAGCCCAATCTTGACTTGCTTCGTCCAGTCATAAAACAAAAAAATTAAGATGTCCCTGCATTTGATTTCAACTATTGAACCATATAATGATAAGCGAGTCTCAAACATTAAGAGTTGTATGATCTTTGTATGATCTTTCCATAGTGTGAGTATCTCTTCTTTACCAAAACATTTATCAATAAATCTACTAAAAACAGATAAACAAACATTATAAATATACATTATATAATCATGTAGATCTACTTTAAAAAAAAGAATAGAGAAATTAACATTTTTATCCCTATATGTTGTCAAGCTTGCTAGCTTTGACGAGTTTTTTATTTGTTAAAATTAAACATTTTCTTTTAAGAGGAACATTGGTTTATATTTAATTTAGTGTGATGGCTCTATATTCGTTGTGCTGCAATATTCTTTTCGTAATGCTATAAGAGATTCATAGATTTTACATCTTTCTTATTTCCCAGAAATACTGCAGGGAACGTTGGGTTAATAGCTTTGCTTTACACAGGCTTTGCAGTGTTCATATTAATGTGTGTTTTTTTGATAAATAAAGTCAACCATAATTATATTGTGTACACCAAAAAAAAATTACAAAAAGTTAGGTGTGTTAGCGATCCTTTCAAAAAATACATATAACTATCATATCATAACGATAACGAATTGGCCCACTATGGAAGAAATGAAATACAACCACATAGCATATGAGCATTTAAATTACATAAGTTGATTTTCTATCGTATAAAAGATTCTTACAATTAAAGATGGGAAAAAAGAAAATCAAAGTAGTAGTTGTACTACTTATGACTTAGATAATTTCTTACCAAAATGTAAGGAGACTTTACACCTTTGGAGAGACATGGTAGTTCTGAGTATCCATATTTTACCAATGTTAGATGATACTAAAGGAGAGATGGCTTGGGAGATTTTGATTCCCACTTCATTGTCTTTCTTCTATTGCAAATATCTGAGAGGCCCCTCCATATATTTGGTGTTGTTAAGAGAGGTTACAGGTGTTAATTTAAAATTAAGCTTTTGAATATTGGAATCAATGGAACAATATCATCTTTAATCCATTGATATTGTTCTTTGTGATGGATTGGTGTTATAAGATGGTATATAAGATACTATCTGAAATCTTACATACTTTATCCTTAGAACATCTTACATACTTTATCCTTAGAACTATGATATGTCCCCATGGCCATATTTGGGGTGATCGAAGTGTTAGGCATCGGAAGCAAAACATAGAATATAACAGAGCATAAAATAAGTAAGATCAAACAAGCATTAAACCATGCACATCAATCATACACTTGACACAGTGATTTATGTGAAAACCCAATGAGGGGAAAAACCACGGGCAATGATTTTCGGTATTCTTATTATTCAAGGGACAATTACAATAGCCTTCATAGGCATACAATCATCCTCTCCTCACACACTCTACTCTCTTCTCCTTGCACATGCTTTCACTCACATTGTACTCCACCTCTATGGGTATGTTCACATATATAACATCTATCACTCAGTTATACAAACTGATCATGAATAGATCACATAGTTACACGAGCAGTTCATAAATAGATTGCATTCATGCACATTAACATAGTTGCATGCATGTGCATATGCATGTGACCACATGAGGAAATTCGTTGGTATGTTTCCAACAATATCCACCTTGACAACAATTTACCTGATATGTCATGCCCTTAATTAATTCATCACCTTTTCTATAAGCCAAGAGAAGCAAAACACCATCGTAGCTTCTCTAACAAAACTGGTTTAGTAAACATGTCTCCATAATTCACTTTTGTATGGACCTTTTCCAAAGACACTCCACCTTCATCAACAACTTGTCTTACAAAATGGTACTTAATAGAAATATGCTTCATCTTACTGTGATAAGCTGGACTTCTAGCCAAATGAATAGCACTTTAGCTATCGCAAAATACTTTTACCTTGTCCTGCATCCTTCCAAACTCACCCAATAAACCCTGTAACCAAATTTCCTCATTGCATGCATGTGAAGCAGCCATATACTCTGCCTCCATAGTGGATAAAGCGACTACGTTTTGAAGCTTTGACATCCAACTAACAGGTCCTCCTGCAACAGTAAAGACATATCCTGAAGTGGATATCCTTTTTTCCAAGTCACCTGCAAAATATGAATCTACATAATCGCAAACTGAATCTTTGGAACCATCATAGGTGATAGAATAATTGTTTGTGTCTCTAAGATATCGAAGTACCCATTTCACTAATTCCCAATGCCCTTTCCCTGGATTTTCCATGTATCAACTGACAACACCAAATGCATGTGAAATATTTGGTCTAGTACTCATCATCACATACATCAAACTTCCCATTAGCATGTGAAATATCTGGTCTAGTACTCACCATTAGCATATGGTACACAAGACATATAATCCTTTTCTTCGTCATTACTAGGGCATAAACCCAAAGAAATCTTGAAATGGGAAGCCAAAGGGATCAGTTCGGGTTTCACATTATTCATATCGAATCTCATAAGTATTTTCTCCACATACTTATGTTGTGATAACCACAACTTATCATTTTTCCTGTCTTTGTGTATCTCCATGCCTAAGATTTGTTTTGTTTCTCCTAGATCCTTCATATCAAACGCCCTAGCCAATTGAGCCTTTAACTTGTTGATTTCGACCATGCTCTTTCTTGCCACAAGAATATCGTCAACATATAACACCAAAATAATGAACATGCCATTTTCCAACTTTTTAAAGTAAACACATTGATCATATTCACTCCTTGTAAAATTTAGGTTCACCATGAAGGAATCAAACTTCTTGTACCATTGCCTGGGAGACTGTCCCAATCCATACAATGACTTCTTGAGTTTGCAAACAAACCTCTTATTATGATCCTGAATAAACCCTTATGGTTGTTCCATATATATATCCTCATTTAAATCTCCATGTAGAAATGTTTTTTTAACATCTAGTTTCTCTAACTCAAGATCAAGTAAAGCAAATAGTGCTAACATAACACGAACTGAAACAAGCTTCACAATTGGTGAAAATATATCATGAAAATCAATACCTTCCTTTTGAGAATACCCTTTTTCTACCAGTCTTTCTTTATACCTTTTGAATTTATCATCAACACCCTTTTTCAGTTTGTAGACCCACTTGCAACTGACAACCTTCATGTCCTTTGGAAGTTCTACCAGGCCCCATGTTTTATTCCTTTCTAAGGAATCCATTTCTTATTTGATAAATTTCCTCCATTGAGCACTTTCAGATACCTTAATTGATTCCTGAAAACAACTAGGTTCTCCATCAATAGAAACTAAAGCCATAGATGAAACATAATTGTCATACCTTGTAGGAGGATTCCTGACCCGTGAAGATCTCCTCATAGATGGTTGAGGCATATCCTCAGTTTCTTGGATATTTTATGCATCTACATATTCATATTCTTCTTCTGGAACTTCTTCATGCCCCTGACTTTCTGAAGATGGTTGAGTTTCCAACTGAATTTGTTGAACTTGCGGTACTTGTTCTTGTCTCACTTCAACATCTACCAATTCTAATTTTAAGAGTGAGGATTCATCAAATACTACGTCTCTACTTATGATGAGTTTGTGGGCAGTAGGATCCCATAGTTTGTACCCCTTAACTCCATCACCATAACCAACAAAGACATATTTCTTTGATCTAGGATCTAAATTAGAATGTTGATCTTTAGAAATAAGAGCATAAGCATCACAATCAAATATTCTCATATTTGAAAAATCACACGAATGACCTATCCATACCTCTTATGGAATCTTACAGTTTATTGCAGTTGATGGTGACCGATTTATTAGATATCATGTTGTAAGAACTGCTTTTTCCCACAATTCATGTTGCATATTGGCAGTATTGAGCATGCTCCTTACTCTCTCTAGAAGAGTCCTATTGATGCAGGAGCATCGCCTTCAAATTCAACAACACACGCATGGATGCAGACGAATGACATCTCAGCAATGCCAGAGTTTCAAATCAAGCATTTAACTCAGAATTTAATAGTTTGTTGAGATATTTTTGTAGACAACATTTTAAAATGTAACTTGTTTGTAAAGTCTTGAAGGACTATAAGAAATTGCAGATATGGAGTGTCGACTCTATCTGGCAATAACTAGTATTTATTGTAATAGGACAGAGTAGGTAATAGCTTTGAATTTGAAATGATAGATTTTAGAACAGGATGAGAGAGCTCGTGGATCCGATTCTTAGATAGTTTTTCAGTATTGTATTGTAACAAATAGACAAGAATAGAGAGATCAATAGAGCAGAGTAGAGTAGCAAAAACACTATGTATTTTGTTTTTCATGAATGAATAGAACAGACAGAAATTGTCCCAAATCCTTGGGCTGTGTTCATTTCATGTTTGATTGAATGAATGTTATTATCTATGTATGATTTGTTCCAATCCCTTCATGTATGACTGTTTGAGAGATTAACTGTATGAGTTCGTGACGAAGTTGGTTGAGTTTCAATCATTTCTCTTCTGATACTTGTATGCAAGGTGTGCATATCGAATGCAAGGAGTGCATCGACTGAGTCTTGGATTGACTCAGAGAAGTTCAGATAGAATAAGCTAAACTCATACCAGGTGTAAGATGTGCATAGTGTCAATAAGTGAACAAGCTTCGAAGGACCAACGTAGAAGAACACCAGGTGGGCGAGAAGCATTTTCTTTTCAAGAAAATCCTTTGAACTGAGTTATTTGAAATCCTGAGAACACAAGGTATGCATGGGAGATCAAAATCCTTTTAAGGATAGAAGCTCAGAATGGATAAAACTTTCCACAAGTGTTGACGAAATCCCAGAGGTGGATTCGTCGGGATAACAAAGGTTGGGAACCTTTGAAAATGGATAAATCTTCCAGGCGGAGAGATATCAGAAGCTCAGGAGGAGGAGCAACAATAACCATCTGATTGGTTGTGGAGAAGAACCTGGACTGTTATATCTACGTCTAGGCAGAGGAGGAACAAGCACAGAAAAATAAAATCTCAGCCATCAGATCTGAACACATGGACTGACAGTCGTTGGATCCAAAGGAACGTGCATGAGTTTTAACTCTTTGGAGTTACATAGGAGAGAGGATTTTGTAAATTTGCGAAATCTCGACATCATGAGAACCGTCCATCGGAAGGGATGCGTGGCAAATAATCAACATTTTGTTGACTCGCGACTCAAAGAAGTCAAAGGGTAAATTTGTGAAGCTCGCGAGATGCAAAATCGCGAGAAGATCCCAATCGATGATTGAGGAGATATCTGGACCGTTAATTGTCCAAGGAGAATTTCGGCATTTAGGGGATCGGGAGAACGGAGGTGAAGAGTCTTTCAACTCCGTGATACACAAAATCCTGACGAGATATAGATCGTTATATCTAGAGGAGTGTGGGTCGTTAGATATCGCGAACTCATAAAGAGTCAAGTTTGAGACTTGAAACTCCCGAAGCGCGGAGAGATGAAGAGTTGTGACTCGTTGATCTAGGAGGAGACACTTTTCAATAGATCTCATACTCTGGGGAAAATCCAAAGTGGATTTTCAGTTTGAGAATTGAGATCGTCAGAGTGTGAAGACCTGAAGTCTCGGAATAAGATCTGGACTGTTGGATTCGGAGTAGACGTGGCGCAAATCTGTTAACTCCAGGTAAAATCCTGAAGTAACCCTCGATCATTGGATCAGGAGGGACACGCGTTAGTGGATCTTAGACTCTGGGTGAATGTCATTGAGAAAGAGGGGTTTGAGATTTGAAATCTTATAAGTCCGAAGCCCCGGAAGAAATCTCGACCGTCGATCGAGAAGGAGTCGTTGGACCATTGATATAGGCTGAAAGGTCAAACACCCAGGTGAAGGCAGGTTCGTTGGTCCGAAGGACAGGTTTCTGAATATTGCTAACTCTGAAAGAGTGAGGTATGGAAGGAAGCTAAGTTTGAGATTTAAAACTCCCGGAGTCCGGAACTGCGAAGAGAACCTCGATCGTTGATTCGGAGAGAGTTGATATGGTCCATAGATAAAAAGGGCACATATTTGAACGTCAATTTGGACGTTATCGTCAAGATTGTTCGATCGACGATCTCATGTAATTGCGAGGCCAGAAGTTGTGAGGAGGTTAAGTAATCGAAGGTGGGCTACAATTTGAACCGTGGTTTCACCAAGGGGATGTGTGGAGTTCATAGGTCGTAATATCCCCAGGTCATATCAGGTGAGGGATTATCCTAAAGGGAGATAATGCTGGCATTCTGAGTTTTCACCCAAAGCGAAAGGGGAAGGTCACGGGTTGTTGTTAGACCTGCACCAAGAAGCCGAGGGGGCCTATGTTTTAGATATAGAGGGGGACCTTTAAGGTTCCAGAGAGTCTTTTGACTCGAGAATCAGAGATCCAATACTAGGAGGTCACGCAACGCTACGAGGGAGTAGGGGGGTTGCATCAAGTGGTATCAGAGCTAAGATTAAATTTGTAGCAGATAGAAAACAAAAGGAGAAAGGAGGAAAGTTAGTATCATTTGTGGTATCAAAGAAATTTCCAATTCTTGTTTGTAGGTAACACTGTAAAAATCATGCCACCCAGAAGGCGCAGAGAAAATGCAAAAATGAAAGAAGAAATGAGGCGACTTTGAATGAGGTTGGACGCCATGGAAACAACACAGAGAAGAGCACTAAACACTGGTGATGTCAGTGAAGTTGAGGGAGAATCACATGACATAGAGGATGCTGCACAAGATCACTTGATAAAAGTTGTTTCAAAGATAGGAGCTAGAGAAAGAATAGAGGTACCTATGTATGAAGGCAATTTAGAAGTTGAAGAATTGTTAGATTGGGTACGCGCTATGGACAAATATTCGATTACGAAGATATCGAAGAATACAAGATGGTGAAGCATACATTGACAAGACTAAAAGGTCATGCAACGTTATGGTGGGATGAACTGCAAGCCGAACGCAGGAGAAATGGTAAGCAGAAAATTAAAAAATGGGATAATATGGTAGCTAATTTGAAATCCAAATTTATCTCGAAGGATTACCAATTCAATATTTACATAATATTGCAGAACTTGAAATAGAGGGGTTTATCAGTGAAAGAGTACATTGAAGAATTTTATCGACTGAACATCAGGGCTGGACAGAAAGAGAATGAATATGAGAAGACAACCAGATACATCAATGGGTTGAGATATGACATCCAATAGGATATCATCATGATGTCTTTCAGTAAATTCGAGGATGCTTATCAAGCAACCTTGAAAGCTGAAGAAAAATTGGGCAGGAAGCAAAGCCAACGAAGAAGAGGCAAGGGAACCAGTAGAGAGAAGTTCCAGAAGTCAAATCCTGAAGATGAAAAACAACATAGTCACCATGAGAAGGGTGTAAGTTATAAATAAGGACAACATGGAGGAAGAAGTTCTTTTTCCAAAGGTAGAGGAAGAGGAAGAGCCAGAGGAGGCATGGTTAAATGCTATACCTGTGGAACAGAAGAACATAAATATTGGGAATGTCCCGACAAAAAGAGGGAAGGAGGAGAAGCACATATTGTTGAAGCACAGAAGCATGTGGAAGAAGAAGCAGAAGAAGGAGGAAGAAACATAATGATGAGGAAGATCCTTCTTAAGCCAGAGGAACTAGTTCAGTGAACAATCTTGTTCAGAACTCCTTGCAAGTCGAAAGACAGAGTTTTCAAGGTGATCATAGACAGTGGGAGCACTAACAATATAGTATCCACGAAGATGGTGGAGAAGCTAGAGATAAAGACAACTACACATCCAAAGCCATACAAGGTATCGTGGTTGCAGAAAGGACATCAAGTCATGGTAAGTCAACAATTCCAAGTTGAATTTAAAATAGGAGGTTACAAAGATGAAATATTGTGTGATGTAATTCCTATGGATGTCTGTCATATTTTATTGGGGAGACCGTGGCAATATGACCAGAAGGTTATTCATGATGGAAGGAAGAATACCTATACCCTAGAGAATAATGGTAGAACACATATGTTGTTACCCATAGAAAACAAAGAGAAAAAGACAAAATCTAGTTCAAACATACTTCTCATGAGTGGGAAGGAGCTCTTGAATGAAGTCAAGAAGGAGAAAGAAATGCAATTTGTTGTAGTGAGGAAACCTAGAGTTATCCTTACGAATACTTATGTAGAATACTTACTTGTATAAATTCAGGAACTGCTAGAATTTTTTTTTGATATAGTCATGGATGAATTACCACACTCATTGCCACCCATTAGGAGCATAAGCCATCATATTGACCTTATTCCAGGAGCTATTTTACCAAACAAAGAAGCTTATAGGTTGAAACCTAGAGAGAATGAGGAGGTCAAGAATCAAGTCCAAGAGTTGTTGGATAAAGGTTTAGTCAGGGAAAGCCTAAGCCCATGTGCAATACCGACTGTATAAAGTCCAAAGAAGGATGGAGGATGGAGAATGTGTACGGATTCCCGAGCCATCAACAAGATAACCATTAGATACAGATTCCCTTTATCGAGGATGGATGATTTGATGGATTGTTTGAGTGAAGAAAGCTACTTTTCCAAGATAGACTTGAAGGGTGGATATCATCAAATAAGGATGAGAAAGGGAGATGAATGGAAAACAACATTCAAGACAAACAAAGGATTGTTTGAATGGTTGGTCATGTCGTTTGGATTGAAAAATGCACCAAGCACATTCATGAGGTTAATGAATGAAGTGTTGAAAGACTTCATACGAAAATTTTTCATAGTATATCTAGATGAGATACTAATCTTCAACAAGCCGAAGGAAGAACACTTAAGAAATTTGACCTTAGTGATGGAAAGGTTGCAGCAAGAGAAATTGATGATAAATCTGAAGAATATTTCTTTTATGAAGAAGGGGATCATATATTTGGGTTTCGTAATCTCTTCAAATGAATTGAATATGGACCCAGAAAAAGTGAGAGCGATCAGAGAACGGTCATCGCCGAGCAACATATTTGAAGTAATAAGTTTTCATGGGTTAGCAAGATTTTATAGGAAATTTATCAGAAATTTCAGTGGCATATGTTCACCCATGTTGGAAACTATGAAGAATAAGCAAAGGTCCTTCAGTTGGACAAAGGAAGCTGAAAAAAGTTTCAAAATGTTGAAAGAGAAGATCATAGAGAAACCAATTTTGGTCTTACCAGATTTTGGAAAAACATTTCAGGGGAGATGTGATGCAAGTGGATTAGCTATTGGAGCAGTCTTGAGTCGGGACAATAGGCTAGTTGCTTATTTCAGTGAGAAACTGAATGATGCCAAGCAAAATTATTCCACGTATGACAAGGAATTTTATGCAATGATTCAAGCTTTGAAAAAATGGAGACATTATCTAATCCCAAAGGAATTTTTCTTGTATAGTGATAATCATGCTTTGCAGTTTATTACTAGGCAAGAAAAGTTGAATCAGAAACATGCAAAATAGGTAGAATTTATGTATAATTTTACTTTTGTTATTAAACACATTGTTGGAACTGATAACAAAGTCACAGATGCTTTGAGTAGGAAGAGAATGATTGTACAGGAATTCCAGGTGGAGACCTTGGGGTTCGAACAACTCAAGGAGATGTATAAAGAAGATGCAGATTTTAAAGAAGATTATGAGGCATGCAAGAATCCTTTGTTGGGAGACAGAAGCCCATCGACTGAATATTTGATCCAAGATGGATTATTTTTCAAGGGAAGCCAATTATGCATTATGAAATTCTCAATGAGAGACAATATACTGAAAGAGAAACACAACGAAGGTTTAGCTAGACATTTTGGTCACAATAAGACATTTGCACAACTGAGCAATTCGTATTATTGGCCAAGCATGAGAGCAGAAGTGAAAATTTTTGTGAACAATTGTAGAATTTGTCAATATGAAAAAGGAAGACAATAGAACACTTCTTTGTATCAGCCATTACCAATTCTAGAAAGGTCATGGGATGCAATCAGTATGGATTTTGTTTTGGGATTGCCTAGAACTCAAAAAGGGAGTGATTCCATATTTTTTGTGGTAGACAGATTCTCGAAAATGGCACATTTCATACCATGCCAGAAGACAAACGATGCCACACACATCGCCAATTTATTTTTCAGATAAGTAGTAAGACAACATGGATTTTCGAGGAGCATAGTTTCAGACAAGGACACCAAATTTGTAGGACACTTTTGGAGGACTCTATGGAAGAGGATGGGGACGAACTTATCCTTCAGTTCAACATATCACCCTCAAATAGATGTATATACTGAAGTAGTAAATAGAAGTCTCATAAACTTATTGATAAGTTTAGACACTGAGCAAGGTCGACAATGGGATCAGATTCTGGCACAAGCATAATTTGCATTCAATAATTCAGTGAACAAGAGCACAAGAAAAATTCCATTTGAAATTATGTATGGTGTACATCCAAGAGGGATTACAGAGTTGAGATATTTGATTCAAGATGAGTTCATAAGTGCTGGAGCAGAGGATTTTGCAACAGAAATGCAGAAACTCCATGACAGAGTCAGAAAGAAGCTACAAGACAATATTCAGAAATACAAGAGTAGAATTGATAAAAAGAGAATAGAAGTTCAATTCGAAGTTGGAGATGGATTTTTAGCCCATTTTAGAAAAGAGAGGTTCCCAAGGGGAACGTACAATAAGTTAAATATGAAGAAGATATGACCAGGCATGATTCTCATAAAATTCGCAGCCAATGCTTATGAGATTGAGTTTCCAGACAATGTTGGGATATCATCGATATTCAATGTTGCAGACCTGTATCCTTACAGGAGAGATGAAGCAGGAGAATCAGATGATCAGAAATAAATTCAGTGGGAAGAGCAATTGCCCACAGTAGAAAAACCTCAGATGGAGAAAATTATTGAACAGAGGGATGGAAAGAAAACCAGGAGAAAGACATATCCTAAATATTTGGTGAAGTGGAAAGATCATCCAATGGAAGATGCAAGTTGGGTCACATAACCTAATATTTTGAAGCATGGAAAGACAGTGCAGGAGCTCATGGACAACAGTCCATGAAATTTTTTAACCAGAGGAGTATGATGCATGAGCATCGCCTTCAAAGTCAACAACGCACGTGTGGAGGCAAACGAATGACATCTCAGCAATGACGGAGTTTCAAATCAATCATTTAACTCAAAATTTAATAGGTTGTTGAGATATTTTTGTAGACAACATTTTAAAATGTAACTTGTTTGTAAAGCCTTGAAGGACTGTAAGAAATTGTAGATATGGAGTGTCGACTCTATCTGGCAATAAATAGTAGTTATTGTAATAGGAAAGAGTAGGTAATAGCTTTGAATTTGAAATGATAGATTTCAGAACAGGACGAGAGAGCTTGTGGAGCTGACCCTTAGATAGTTTTTCAGTATTGTATTGTAACAAATAGATAAGAATAGAGAGATCAGTGGAGCAAAGTAGAGTAGCGGAAACACTATGTATTTTTTTTTTCATGAATGAATAAAACAGACAAAAATTGTGCCAAATCCTTGGACTGTGTTCATTTCATGTGTGATTGAATGAATGTTATTTTGTGTGTATGATTTGTTCCAATTTGTTCATGTATGATTGTTCGAGATATTAACTATATGAGTTTGTGACGAAGCTGGTTGAGTTTATATCATTTCTCTTCTGATACTTGTATGCAAGGTGTGCATATCGAACACAAGGAGTGCGTCAAATCAGTATCAGATTGACTCAGAGAAGTTCAGAGAGAATCAGAGAAACTCAGACCAGGTGCAAGGTGTGCATAGCATCAAGAAGCCAACAAGCTTCGAAGGACCAGTGCAGAAGAACGCTAGGTGGGCGAGAAGCATTTTCTTTTCAAGAAAATCCTTCGAACTGAGTTATTCGAAATCTTGAGAACGCAAGGTGTTCATGGGAGATCGGAATCCTTTTAAGGATATAATATCAGAAGGGATAACACTTTTCACGAGTGTTGATGAAATCCCAGAGGCGGATTCGTTGAGAGAACAAAGGTTGGGAACCTTTTTAAAAAGATAAATCTTCTAAGAAGAGAGATATCATAAGCTTAGGAGGAGGAGCGACAGTAACCGTCTGATTGGTTGTGGAGAAGAACCTGGACCATTAGATCTACATCTAGGTAGAGGAGGAACGAGCACAGGGAAATCAGATCTTAGCCATCAGATCTGAACGCATAGAATGACAGTCGTTGGATCCAAAGGAACGTGCATGAGTTTTAACTCTTTGGAGTTCCACAAGAGAGAGGGTTTTGCAAAGTCGTGAAATCCCGACATCATCAGAACCGTCCATAGGAAGGGACGCGTGGAGAACAAATAGAATTTCACTAACTCGTGACTCGAAGAAGTCAAAGGGTAAATTCGTGAATCTCGTGAAACGTAAAATCGGGAGAATATCCCAGCCGTTGATTGAGGAGATATTTGGACCGTTAATTGTCCAAGGATAATTTCAGCATTTCGGGGATTGGGAGAATGGAGGTGAAGAGTCTTTCAACTCCGTGATACATGAAATCCCAACATGCGAAATCCCGACAAGATCTGGACCGTTAGATCCAGAGGAGCATGGGTTGTCAGATATTGCAAGCTCATAAAGAGTCAAGTTTGAGACTTGAAACTCCCGAAGCGCGGAGAGCCGAAGAGTCGTGAGTCGTTGATCTAGGAGGAGACACTTGTCAATAGATCTCATACTCCGGGGAAAAGCCAAAGTGGATTTTCAGTTTGAGAATTGAGATCATTGGAGTGCGAAGACTCGAAGTCCCGGAATAAGATCTGGATCGTTGGATTCAGAGTAGACGTGGTGCAAATATGTTAACTCCGGGTAAAATCTTGAAGTAACCCTCGATCGTTGGATCAGGAGGGACACATGTCAGTGGATATTAGACTCCGGGTGAAAGTCATTGAGAAAGAGGGATTTGAGATTTGAAATCTCAGAAGTCCAGAGCCCCGGAAGAAATCTCGATTGTCGATCGAGAAGGATTCGTTGGACCGTTGATCTAGGATTAAAGGTCAAACACCCAGGTGAAGGCAGGGTCATTGGTCGGAAGGACAGGTGTCCGAAGATCGCTAACTCCGAAAGAGTGAGGTATGGAAGGAAGACGAGTTTGATATTTCAAACTTCCGGAGTCTGGAACTGCGAAGAGAACCTCGATCGTTGATTCAGAGAGAGTTGATATGGTCCGTAGATAAGAAGGGTGCAGATTTGAATGTTGATTTGGATGTTATCATCAAGATCGTGAGATCGATGATCCCATGTCATTGTGGGGCTAGAATTTGCGAGGAGGTTAAGGAATCGAAGACGGGCCGCAATTTGAACTGTGGTTTCGCCAAGGGGACGCGTGGAGGTCGTAGGACCATTGTGGGCCCAAAATTGGTTTAACTCGAGACCGCTTATGACCGTGACCACAATCACATGGTCATAGCCCCAGTTCATATCAGGTGAGGGCTTATCCGAAAGGGAGATAATGTCGAAATTCTGATTTTTCGCACAGAGTGAAAGGGGAAGGTCGCGGGTTGTTGTCAGACCTGCACCAAGAAGCTGAGGGGGCCTGTTTTTTAGATACAGAGGGGGACCTTTAAGGTTCCAGCGAGTCTTCTGACTCGAGAATTGGATATCCAATACCGGGAGGTCACATATCCCTATGGGGGAGTAGGGGGGTTTCATCACCTATTCATGTCTTCAACAATACCATTTTGTTGAGGAGTATAAACTGTGGTCTTATGTCATTTGATCACAGCTTCCTTGCAATAGTTCTCAAATTCCACAGATGTGAACTCACCTCCATTATCTGTCCTTAAACACTTGATTGAGATGTCAGTACTCTTTTCAACCAAATCCATAATTGCTTAAAAGTATTAAATACATTAGGTTTTCTTTTAAGTAAATAGACCCAAACCTTCCTAGAGTAATTATCTATAAATGTCACAAAATATGACGATCTCCAAGAGAAACTGTAGGGGATGGTCCCCAAACATATGAATGAATGTAATCGAGGATACCTTTGCTTATATGCCTTCCTGATTTAAACTTATGTATACATTGTTTTCCAAAAACACAATACTTGCAAAAATTCAAATTCAGAAACTTCAAACTCAGAAGTGACTTATGATCAACCAATACCTTAAGCCCTTTCTCGTTCATATGAACCAAACGTTGATGCCATAAACGAATGGAGTCACTTTCATCTTCAAATGCTACCACTGCTTGATTTACTTATGTCCTTCCATCAAGATGATAAAGGTTCTCGATCCTATTTTCCTTCATGACTACTAATATGCCTTTGGACACCTTCAGTACTCTACCTTCAAGTTCTTTCTAAGTTTGGGTACATGTATTACATGTTTTAATGTTCTTACAGAACCATTATGCATTTTAATCCGGATTCTATCAACTCCAACAATTTTACAAGAAAAATCATTACACATAATAAACAACACCATCATCAATAGATTGGTAAGTTGAGAACCAATTTCTATGAAGACACATGTGATTGGACGAACTAGAATCTAACAACTAATGCTAATGTTGATGTGAAACATCATAAGTAGACAATACCTCATCAACCATACCTGAACTAGAACCTAAACTTGTTTCAACTACATTAGTTTCCTTTGATTCTTTTGTGGAGTCATCCTTGGATGCATTTTGTCTTTTCCAACAATCCTTCTTGAGATGCCCAAATTTTCCACAGAACCAACATTTTTTCTTACTCTTCTTGCCTCTTGACTTAGACCTTTACATACCCATCTGAATTTTCCCTCTTTCTATAAATCGACCTCTGACCACCATTGCTTCTGTTGTTGAGGTTTCTTTATCGGATGTTTTCCTTATCTCCTCAAACAACAAAGCTCTCACACCAATGTCATAATCAATGGAATCTATTATGTTAAACCACACATTTGTGACTAGATGGTCCCAAGGCTTAGGCAACGAACATAGTAGCATAATTTCCTTGTCCTCATCTTCGAACTTTACTTCCATATTAAAGTTAATTGAAAAATCAGAGTATTGAAAACATTCAAGTGATCATCAATTTGCATGCCTTCTTTAATCCATAAGTTGTACAACTTCCTCTTCAAGAAGATTCAGTTTGACAAGTTCTTTGTCATATATAGACTCTCCATTTTGGTCCATAAACCTTTTGTTGTCGTCTCTTCAGGGATGTTAAACAACACCTCATCTGCTAGACATAAACAAATAGTACTGAGGGCTCTTGCATCTAGATCCTCCCATTCCTCGTCTGTCATGCTTGTCAGATTCTTTGAATTTTCATCCAAGCCCTTTTGCAATCCATGTTGCACAAGTAGATCCTGCATATTAAGCTTCCATAGTGTAAAGTTATTCTCATCGTTGAATTTCTCCACCTCAAACTTTGAACTCTGCACTTTCTCCATTAGCACAAAAAGGTTCTTGCGCTCACAAGAGACCTACACACAATTCTCCTTGGCTCACATGTGACACCTATCCAACCTGCTCTTCGATCCAGTGACCATATTCTCTTCTCCTTCGCTCTCTGCTCCTTCAAATCTAAGCTTTGATACTACTTGTTAGGAAGAGGAAGAAAAACATAGCATAAAATAAGAAAGATCAAACACGCATTAAACCATGCACATCAATCATACACTTGACACAGTGATTTATGTGGAAACCCAATGAGGGAAAAAAACACGAGAAATGATTTGTAGTATTCTTATTATTCAAGGGAGAATTACAATAGCCTTCATAGGCATACAATCATCCTCTATTAACACACTCTACTCTCTGCTCCTTGCACACTCTTGCACTCACATTGTACTCCACCTCTATGGTTGTGATCACACATATAACATCTATCACTCAGTTATACAAACTAATCATTAATAGATCACATAGTTACATGAGAAGTTCATAAATAGATTGCATGCATGCACATTAACATAGTTTCATGCAGGTGCATGTGACCGCATGAGGAAATTCTTCCCAAAGTGCAAATAGAACATATGGATCAGATCTAATCTGGGTGAACCTTTCCATATTAACGATCATGATTATATCGTCGAGACCCCCTATATCGAGACACCAAACCTCATTAAGGAGCTGAGCGGACGATGATAATGTGAAGGGACCTTGGGGAGTGAAAACAGTTTAAGGATCATCAACGACGATATGTTGGTAGTTGTGCCAACGATGAACGAGGAGCCGACGATAAGCTGGGAAATCTAGGTCAATCGACGACGAGGATTGAACCCTAATCGATGGCCTAGAATGGTCGAGTGGACCCGTATCGTCAGGTGTAACAGATTGTCAGGACAGTTGGATGTCATGTGCGCTTACTACTGGTAGAGTGTCGACAACGATACATATATTTTCGGTATTGGTGGATCGTTGGGGAAGTTGGGTGTACGTGTTTGTTCCTCGGTAAAGAAATGTCTACGACGATACGTCTGTCACCATATCGGGTCTGTTGAAATTTGTAATCTCTCCACAATGGGAAGTGTTGACGAAGATACATCTATCATCGAGTCGGAACAGTCGATCATTGTATTACTCCGTTCCAAGGAAATGACGAAGTTGACACCATTAGCAGGAGGATTGGTGCTTGGTCAAATGAAAGAAAAGGAATTAGCACATAGTAAAAGAAGTTATTAAGGAAATATTATTTCACTCGTGTGTGACAGAGGGGTTTGATACTTTGTTAAAGAAGGATCTAAGGTCGATCTGAAGTAATCAGGCAACCCGAGTACAAAGTTGTCAAAATAGTTGTGCAAGGACTCTATTTCAAAGGGAATTTGGACCCGGTAGGTCCATGTCAATGTGAGTGATGACAACTTTGTTCCCATGAAGTGTGATGACAAAGAAATTTTAATTGTGGCCAAAAATATACGTATAATGGCCCACTCAATAGTTATGTTAGCATGGAAAAAAATTTATTTCCCACACGATGATTTCGGATCATGTGAATCCAAAAACAAGGATTTTTTGTGCTCCATCATAACATTAACTTCTCCTTCTCAAGACCTCACATTACAATATCATAAACGAGATTTACTATATACATGGGGGATTTACTCAATAAATTTGTGGCATAGCACGTTCATTCATAGAATATTATAGAATACCCCTAATTTCATTAGATATTAAAAAATATGTCCTAAGATCCTTTTTTGAATCCCCCTCTCACTACATATTTTTAACTAAACCCCTATATTTTTACTAGATATTGTATATATCCATTTTTTTCATGGTGTTTTTAATACCCCTTTTTATTTCTACCCCTAGTACGGAAACATGAAAAAACTTTTATAAGCCCACAAATCACAACATAATAAAAAATAAGAAACAAGTGAATTGACATCTTGACATAGGGATGTGCCAATGAGTAAGATAGACTTGGGTTCAATCTAATACATGGTCATGCATTTGTGAGGAGGGGATTCATGTATATGGATATCTATTTGTAAAACTAGAAAGGTCAGCTACCTCAAGTCATGACTCTTCATCCTTTAGATCTCTGAACTCATTGACATTTTAAGAAAAAATATATATCGATCTATCAAGCTTGCCTTTGTAATGATCTTCCCACTAACCCATTCCTATTTTCTTATCCTTTAGACTCAAAATCACTCTTATTAGGAGAGATGTAATAGGTTTTGATCCCAAGTCTCAATCCAACCTAGGGGCCTTCTTACTATCTTTTAAGTATAAACGATTCCTTTCTTCTTTATACTCTATCATTGTATTATGGTTTCTCATATATTAACATAAGCATCATTTTTCCCAAACAACTAAAAAAATGTATTATGTTGTAAGAGAGGCATATGGATCATATGGGTTAAATTATAATACAAGGAATGCACTAGCATATTGATGCCAAATTTGATCTATCTATTGAAGATTATTTTTCATGTAGATGTAGCCTATTTATCTGAAATCAATTTCTTGGATAGATATGATCATTAGATTAGTGCAACTTTGTTGATCCTCCTATATTTATTCATCAAGTTTCCTATGAAAAAACCCTCAGCCAATGCTTATAACAAGCCCCCTCCCACCAAATACATATATTCTTACGCCAATTAAAAGATGCATTTCCCCCCACCTTAATATGAAACAATATATTGACTTTATTTTTCACAATTTTAAAATCCCCTTTATGAATGGACATGAAAATATTTGGTCAACAAGTGAATCTATCGTGATGATATATTCAAAGTGATGCTTAATATAGTGATGAGACAACTCTTTAATACCATCCATAGATTCAACTTAAATAGAATAAAATGAGTTCTAAGATTAGTGGAGGTCTAGACAAGGATTTAACTTTACAATATTAACCAACCAGAAAAAACTTATTTTTTCTACTTATTGTAAATATTAAACACTACCTTTTCACAAGGGAAGACAACATACATCCCGCAATACAACATTCAAAAATAATATACATCAAGATATATATTTTTCAACATGTTACAACTCAACATCGAATGATATATGTTTTAAAACATATATACTCTTAAATATAAGACTACATGGTGCTCATGGTGTGTCACTCACAACATCGACTTGAGTGGTGAACTCCAACCAAAAAGTTGTCAAAATGTATGAGTCTCATATTAACTTATGTTATTATACCTGCTGTGAGGCGGTATATAGTGATCAGAAGTTTTATATTATCACCGGCATTAGAGAAAAGTTGTGCACATAAATGAGTGCTTTATGCAAAAGTTAAAGAATCTATAACTTTCTGGTCAACCTTGTAGGTGCATGTCCGAAATATCATCTGGTCTCAAAGAAACGCTCAGGCATTCAATTTCCCCAGGCAAGTTTGTTAAAAGCAAGTCGTACATAGATTCCTCTGTATATACAATAAACTTCAACGGTGTTATCTCGTTAAATTTAAGTGAATAAAGGGGAAATTAAGCTAGTGCAGTGAAAAAGTAGAAGTTGAGTTTAGTTAATTGTCGGATCCAAGGAAATAGACTTCAAGCAAAGAGAATTAGGAGAAGATCCAAACGTGAAATCCAAAGAGAGTAAATATGATCATTTTACGACTGTCTGAAAGGGGTCAATGCATGGGATATAAAATGTATATGGGAAACAAGCCAGATTCATCTGATGGAAGTGTTGGTCGGACTTTCGATCTCAGGGAAATTGCAAAAGGTTCAAATGGACCACTGATTAGTAAACTAAACCTGTGAAAATTGCAACCATTTTTAGTTTGAAATCACAATTATTTTTATGTCATTTGTGATTACTTTGTAGGATTTAGCAAGTTATTTGACAAGGTGATGATTTTCCTATGTTGTTTTATTGTTCTGGTTGCTTGAATTTAAGGACTTAATGAAAATGCATTGTCATTCATCCTTTTCCATTTAACCTGCCATTTAGTCATTCTCAATTCCTACATAACAACAGGTATATGCTACTCTTTTTCCTATAGAAAATTTGCTCGATTATATTAGTGAATATAATTTGTTTACATCTTCAAAGTCCATAACTAGGACCGAAACAAGAGACATTATTTCAAAAAAGGAGAAGCAAGGAAACTATACACCGTTCCCTTATACAATAATATCATTCATATGCAAAGAAGACCGAAAGGATCTAGGAAAGATTCTTCAAAAAAACAAAATATGAACCGTATGAGTGATAAATTGTCTATGAAATGCTTGAAAATATCAAAAAAACAAAATATGAACCGTATGAGTGATAAATTGTCTATGAAATGCTTGAAAATAGACTGAAGAGAAGTAGCTAATTGTCTATAGCAGTACCAGAACAAAAAATGGAAAAAGACTCAGTAAAGGAGGAGATGTCGCATGGGACCTTCAATCCCATTGACCCATTGGTAATATGTGATTCTTCCTTCTGGTTCCCTTAATGCCTTCTTAGAAAGAATATATACTTCCACATTAAATTCCCTGTAAATGTGCTCAAAACTGATAGCTTGGAAGGATTTAATTAAATCCTTTATTCTGGATTTCCAGCCCTCAATTGTATTTTCCTGGAGTCTGCCTCTATTGGATAGTCAATCGATAACTACTTTTGAATCCCTCATGTTAGCACTCTGTAAATTTCCTAGAGGTTGACAGCAGAATAAATCTACAAGAGGTAACTTTATCCAATCACTTTTGAAGCTGGGATCTAGCCCTTCCAACTTCACAGAGGGATCTCTCTATATGATTCGAATGTGTTTCAAACTTCAAATATTAGGCTAGGTAAATAAATAAGTCAGTTTTGTTGTTGTAATGCTTTTTGAGTTGGTTGAGACCGTCTACACATCCATTGGTCTATGGAGTCTATGTCTTAAAAATGAAATCCAAACCAAAAAAGAAAAGAAAACCTTTCACAGGGCGAGATAATATAATCACTGGATTCTTCAATAGCATAAATGAGGAATAGCAGAAAAGATGAGAAAGATAATTTCAACAAAGAAGCAGTTAAGAATTTCTTTATCGAAATAACCAGAAGATAAAACACTAAAATCTTTTGAGTCAGAAACAGGGTATACGAGATAAATCCTGCAAATTTCGTTACTTCTAAGGATTAGATTTAGAAAACAGTATGATAACAAAGTGAGAATAACATTCAACTTATAGGGAAACACATCACCAGTGAATACACGCAAGAATCCTGTAAAAGTGCCTCTTTGTATTAATGGAAGATCTCTTCAAAAATATTACAATCTGATAGCTTCAGGGTGTGAATATCAACAACCCTCAATACTTCGAAAGATGAAGTATTTATAACTCAAAATTACAAACAATCCTATCATTAATATCCAGGACGTGCTAAATCTATTTTTTGCCTACTAACTTAACAAATTTCATAAATCTAGGAACTGTTGGATGATGTGTCACAACTGCATGCTGTTTTCTGGGTGAACCATTGGTGAGGCCTCTGCATGACCTCATCTGACTAGACAAATGACTAGGCTGGGACAGCTCATCAGCTACTCGATCAGATCGCAGAGTTCTTCCCATCGAAGGTGACTGGGCACGTTGACTTTGAGTAGCCTCCGATAAACTTCATCCATTTCTGTGTACTTGGTAAAGGTAGGTTTGGTGATGAAGATGTATCGAATTTCATGCTGAATACTGATGTCATACTAGAGCGCATCAAGAAACGCCTTGCCAGTGATGCTGCCCTGAATTCCCGAAAACTTTGAACTGTCCTTGGCCACATTAGCCAGTCTCCTTTTGTAGTCTGGGAGTGTCATCAGTTTGTCATTGATTACCTTCAGACCAGGAAGACCTTTCTTCTGCAGAGCCTCAATTTTACTAAAAAATCTTTGCACCCCGAGGTCCATGGCCTGAAACGTTTCTTCCAGCTGAAGCATTAATCCTCTCTTGGTCAAAACTCTTTTGACTTCGAGGATGGTCTCTGTTCTATCTTCAATTTTCATCTCTTCCAGTTCCTCCCTGGTCTTAGAATTTAGGAACTTGATGATTTCATTAGCCTGCGTTGGCATGTCTCCCAATTCTGATCTGATCTTCTCAATGGCATGTTTGCTTCTCTGCACTAATTCATTCTGCTCAAACATGATCTGTATCATCGGCCATATCTCGTTCATGCACTTGGTGATGTCTGTCCATACACTTTATTTAACCTCCGCCAAAGTTTTACCTACCATTGTTTGCTTTCGGAGCTGCTACAACTCTTGTTTGAGCTGGTCGGACACCTGCTTTTCCTTGGAGAGGTTGATCTGAAAGGAAGTTTTGAGTTCCTGAAGGTTCTCAATTTCCTTTTTTAGCCTACTGATCTATGTTTCCTGCAAGTTCATATTTTCCATGGATTTAGCCAACTCGACTGTCTTTTCCGAAGCGGTCAGTGGATTCGTCGATGGGATTTCTGCTACTGATGTAGTGCTCACTCTAGAAAGTGGGACTACACTCAATGGAATGACTTCCATTGGCTTCGGCTGTTATTTCTCTTTTACCAGCTTCTCCATCTTAGCTTCCATTTCCTTTAGCTGTGCGTTCTGCTCCATGATTAGTTTGAGCATCTCATCTTTTTCTCCCTCCGTCTTTGCTATTTCCTTCGCCTGTGAATCCTCTGCGGGTAGGAGCTTCAATTGTTTCCTTAAGGAGGCTATGTCTACATTTTTCTTTTTAATCATCTCTTTAGCTGCCTTCACGTTAGACAGATCATACCCAATCTTAAGAACTAATTCCTCTAGAGTCTTGATCCTGTTGTCCTTGGCAAAGGAGGATATCTTTTCCAGCTTCAACTGTGTTTGGACATTGTTCAGGGACACCTGCAATTTGGACGCAGTAGTGGAAGCATGTGCCAGCGTGTAGAATACCATTTCCCCTGTTTTCTTGTGCAAATCCATCTGATCGGTCGGATGCACATCCTTGGTCTAGAATTCAAAGGTGGCTCTTTTGTAGTCCATGATTACCTTTGGATCTGGCACCTGCACTTGGAGGAAATCCATATGCATTCTTCCCTTCTCGGTATCAAATGCCGATAGTAGCCTATGTTGTGCAGTCGACGTCTGTTTCCAGAACTGGGTGCAAGTGTTGCTGGTCAGGGTTTGGTTCTTCTTCTTGATCAGATCATATTTTTCAAAAATGCTCAGCTTTGGTCCCACCTTGCCTGGCTAGGTGGTCGATGGAGAATCTGTAGCTTTCTTCGGAAACGCTGAGGTAATGACATGTTGGAGGCTCGTACTGAGGGGTGGCCTATCAACCTTGGTCACTGTAGTAGACGGTACTTCCTTTCCCCCAGTCGGGTCAGGAGATGAAATGATTTTTAGCCTCTTGGTATGCAATTTGAATTCTTCTGACGACACCTCAGTGACAGGCGGAGACAAATATTTCCTAGGCCTTCTCTCTTTCGGGACCTGTGGTGTGGTTGTTTGCGATACCGTGGCTAGGGGATCTTGTTGTTCTGTTTCGACCAAAGTGCCAGGCTCCCATACAGTTTGGTTTGCAAATTTTTCGACTTCAGGCCTGGATTCGTGGACGTATGGGATGTTCTTGTTTTTCACCCTCATCTTCGAGATAATCCCACATGGATCATAATGCCATGGGAAACTCATGGAGAACTTCATTTCCTTCAGCAGCCTCTCTACTTCTTCTCCAGCGCCACGATTGTTGCAAATGAAAGAGCCAATCTGCCCTTTGATCCTGTGCTGTTGCTTTTTCTTCAGTGACACGAAGTGAATGTCATCAGAGTTTATCATCTGCCTTATGTATTCTAGAGCAAAAATTCTGACAGGCAGGTATTTGGGCAGCTTATACGGTGCCATATCGCACCCATATACTCTGATCTCAGTGTGATTTTGGTATAAATACCAATCACCTGTCTTTGTGTGATCTGAGAGATGCAGGATCCTTTGAACTTCATCATTTATCCTAGGCTTGGGCCTGTTGCTTAGCATACTTACCACTGGGTGGTAGAATTGATCAATGAACTCTTTAAAACTGAACTCTGTGGAGTTATGCTTGAGCAAGGAGGTCCATGTAGTCACTGCCTAGGGTCTACCATCTCCATCCATCTTCTGCATGGAAAAAGCAAACTTGTCCGCTTGGAAGAAAATGAACAAGTACGCCAGTATGGAAGAGTACCGGAACATGCCCTCCGTGGCAAAATTAACAAACTGCTCGTGAATATTGTTCGCCAAGAATGTACTGAAGTCGAACTGAGTAGTGGGCTTCTCGTCGGTGGAGAAAATGGATAAAAACCCCAGAATGGGTTCGTTTACCCACGGATATGAATAGTACCCCAACAAGGCGCATAGACATGAGATGATCTGGTTTCCTTTGATCGAAAACATGGAAGATGGATAAGGAGGATTTGTGGAGGGAAATTGAGCGGATGATGGGAGGAAAAGCTCAAATATTTGAGCTCTTTGGGGGATGGTCATTTTCTGGTATAATTCAGTGAGAATTTCCAGGTTGAAAGGTGATGCGGAGTCAGCTCGGGGAATTTGTATCATTTGGTCGATGGATTCAGGTGTGATGAGGAACAGGATTTCACCAGACGAGGAAATGACGGCTCTTTGCTCGGGAATGTAGTGGGCTTGGGACTTGAGGGAAAACTCTGAAAAAGGGTGGATTTGAGGAAAGAGATATAGGGGTAAATTGGACTCCCAGAGTCTAATTTCGTCGCTCTGGTCTAGGAAAACTTCCTTGAGCCACGACTGAAGGTCTGCGAAATCGAAATCACACTTTGTATCTGCGATTAAACAATCTTTGTCGGCCAATGGGATCCTATCAAGGTCAACAGGGGGTGGGAGAAACAGATTCTCCTCTCCTTCTGCTTGTTTTGACTTTGGCGCCATTACTACAACAGTACCTGCAAGAAAACAACGTTAGTGGGGGCGACTGACTGTGGATGGGGGCAACTGGCTGCAACGGAGGACTAAACGGTGTAAAAAACTCTCTGGTGCGATGAGTGGGTAAATGGTGAAAGAAGGAAGAGTGAGGGTAGTTTTGAGTAAACGGGTGTCCGTTGGGCCCAGAGGACAGGTCAGCTGGGTAACGGATAGGTTATTCAGTAATAAATGGCCAACGAATCACTTGGAGTGTGAGATGGCGGGTGATGGAAAATGAGGGAATACAGACGGGAGACGTGGCGATGACTGATTGGGATAAAATTCATGGTGATGGGGCTTTCCATGAGAGATTGAGGGGAAGGACTGACAGAAGTTATGGGACGTGACTTCTTTGGAAAGGTGGATGATGACATCAGGAAGTGATGAATGTATGTCAGACGATAGGAGGCGGTGGGACTTGTGACCAGTAGATTAATGCCACGTATAAAGAGGGGCCCGCTAGAAGAAAGATTTCATTCTAGATCCCCCCCCCCTCAGTTAAAGGCAGATCAGTCGGGGGGGCCCGAAAAACANATTAAAGGCAGAATGGGCGGGGGGGGGTCCGTAATCCAATCTTGATCGTAGATCTACGCGCTTAAACCTAAGCCGTCCAAATGCGCGTGGGTCTTATCAGCGATTCCGGACCCCTCCCCCGTCTGTTAAAGATACAACGGTCGGGGGGGTCTGGAAAGATCTGTCCGCCGTAGATCTGTGCACAATCATCCGGACCATTGATATGTGAACGGAGCATAAGTGAAGGTGCGGAAAACACATGCACCGGGAAAACTTAGGATAAGTGCATTTCATGGGTTTTTTCTAGGATTTTCATGTATACACCACCAAGGGGCTTGACCAACACCATTTTAAATATCTGAAACATGGTGCAATACTTACATCCAGCTGGTTTTATTAAAATAAATCAACTAACCTACATTCTAACCTAGTTTCCTATGACAATTAACCCAAATTAGACTGTTGGGTTAAGAACTTACTCTACCCTGGGGCTATCTGACCAATATTAGATTGAATGGCCAAATTTATTCACTAATCTAACCTAGATACTTTGGCTAAGATTGAACTGTTTAGCCAAACTCATTCACTAACCCTATCAACATCAAATTAAAAAGAACTTGGCCATGCTTGAAAGGTATGGACCAAGTTACTATTATTGCATGGGG
>SNQJ01S0067087.1:69932-86861 GCA_010110895.2 Picea sitchensis | reverse complement strand
TTGTTGTGTTTTATTGTATGATTCCTTGATCACATACATAGGTTTATATTGAGTTTATGCTATTGCTATCACTTTGGTTGGTTGCATTCTTTTGCAGGTTCATCATTGTATGAGTGTTGGAATGGAGCTAGGATAGCGATGGCAAGAGGAAGCGACATTTAAATGGTATGTCACTCATCCCTCTTTAGTTAGTAAATTCAATATTTAAAACTTAAGGAAAGCGTCATGTTCTGTCCTGTTTTGTTCTAGATCTAGGTGGATCTAGGGAGATCGGTTTGTGTCCGCACTTATGGATTTATCCAATAACACCAACAGGTTCAATTCACTGTCTCTTTTCCACAGTAGTGTTAGTTTATTTTTAGTTTTAGAATCTGCATGTAAGTTAGTTTTGAGCTTGGAATTACTCTGTTAGATTCTTGCTTAGCCATTCTTCGGTTAGATAATTTTCAGTTTGATATTATCTCATAGATTGATGAATGTTGAATGCGTTATTTATCCCTGTAGAACTTGAAGAATGAACCAAGTGCTTAACCTATATTTGCTCTGTTTTTAGCTTTCAGTTTGATCATTATTTAAAGAGAATGCGAGTTTAGATTTACTCTATTCTGTTAGGATAGTTAGCTTATAGTCAGATTAAAGAAAGCTTCCAGTATCTGTAGGGTAAATAGGACATTTATTTGTTTCACCTGTGTTAGATTTAGAACTGTTTTTGATGCTTAGATTAAAAGGTTTTTTAATGATCTCTCTTTTATGGTTTAGATAGATATGATGATGATTAGATGTTTAAGCTAATGGTAGATAGTCTTGGGAGATTACATCAGATCAGAAATAGAAGTACCTGTACTTAAACTCAGAACTGTTTTCATTTGATGAATTAGACAATAGATGATTAGTTTCAAGATAATCATTAGGGTTCAGTTTCTAAGAGTAAGTTTGTGTTTTCTTCTCAGAATAACCTTTATATAGGAATTAGAATCTTACCAACACATATAGTGTAGAAGCTCTAAGTTCACTTACCCTGGTTTGACAATTTAGTGTTTTCAGGTAATTAAAAATCTTTAATATAACAGCCTGACAATGCCAACATACATATTCAAAAAGATTGGCATTAATACGAGAAAATATCGATAACATCTGTCATTAAAATGAATTAACACAAAATCTATGGAAGATCGTCCAAAGTTGCTTTTAAATACTTATTTCCATTTCTCTCTATCATCAAAGAGTTTCACTTTAGGGTGCCTTCGTTCTAATTTTCCTAGTCATGGACATGTAAGACAACATAGATATGTGATTGAGGCCCAAATGAAAGAAGAGAGACTGGTTTTATGTGGCGTGAGATTCGAGTAAAAAGAAACTCTATTATCCAACAGAAAGTCGGAGAGGAGGAAAGAAAAAGAACAAGTATCTTATGGTTGGTGTTCTCCCTGTATGCGATGCTTTGGTTGGTTAAAAAGCTTGCTTGGAGATTTGTTTGTTGATCTTCTTTTTCTTCTTGCTGGGACTTGTAATAGATTTTCAGGTCACGTGAAAAATACTTCTTCGTTGAAGTATATAGTTTCTTCCAACAACACAGATTTGGCAAGTGTATCAAGTTCTACAGATCACACAATAATTTGTCTTCCTCGGGGGCATCGCACTTACCGTGGCTTGCAAAATGGTCTGTGATGTTCGTGAATGATGCAAAATATTACTCCATTTGCAAATGTAACCAGAGGCGGGTAACAGAAACTATATGGGTGGATAAAACGACATATTATCACTATGAAAGTTTCTATTTCAAAGTTTGTTGAGCTACTTCTGGGTGTGGTAACCGACTTGACAAAAAACCATGTTATTTGTCAATGTTTGTTCGATTTCCTTTGGATGTACTTACAGAATCCATATATTTGGCGTCACCTCCAAACATTCCATACCTTTATGTGGTCCACCATATATGCCACCACTATGAAGAAAGATATATTTTGATGCAATCTGCAACATTTGATACATTTTCCAGACCTGTGTCGATGCGTTCTGCAGTATTTGATACATTTTCCAGACTTGTGCTTCCCAAAGAAGTCATGTACTTCAACAGAACAAATTTGAAGCTGGTTTGGACGTTCCTTCCAATTTACTGTAATAAAACAAATAAGTTCAACATACAAATCTATAGGCAGGATTTTCAACCAAACAAATGATCAAATATAGGGAGAATAACAATCACAACATGAATTTTTTTTCCCGTCCCATAGTTGATGTCTCATAAAATGACTCCCTCGACTTTGAATTGGGCCTAAATCGCATTTATAATTTGTCTCATATGTCAATGGTCAGTAACATTACAAGGAAAGCACCTTAAACCCCAAGTTTTTGATGACAGAGGTAAATTAATACTTGAAAAAGAATGGAATGTCGAATAACCAACCAATGCAAGTAGGCCATATCTGGAAGAGACAAGCTATTCAAAAAACTGGGATAGATCTAGTTGGCAGCACCAATTAAGTCCAAGACCCGAAATTGACATTCAACTCATTTTTTACGAATAAAGGATTTGATCCTCAAGAAAACTGTCAACAAGCTTCATCAATGTACATATTTTTTTATTGGTCGACGACATGCCAAATCACAATCATTGTGGAAAATAATCTCAGGTGTATTTTGTAACCCATATTATTTGAATATAGAATAATTGCATTTTTTTTTTTAATAGTGTTTTCCAATCTCTGGTATTGCTTTTCATTTTATTTTCTACCTTTTTTCCCTATGTGTCGTTAAACATGGATGACAAGCTTTTATTTCTATTGCCCACTACTTCAATTTAAATAAAGGCTACTCTATTCGTTGCTTACATTTTACATTGAAGAATAATTTATCATAGGCCATACTTATGTGGTGTTGATCCTATACTTAAAGAAAGAAATTGGAGGACCCATCCTCCTTTCATTCTTTGGGGCCTGTAAATAGAATGAATTAATGACTTACAACAAGGCAACTCAAGTGTTAACGCCATGTTCCTGTTCAATATCTTTCATATATTGTAGCTTCTTCTATTTTATAATATATGTGCATATATACTAATATGAGTAGTATTGGAATAAATATAAAAACTTCCACTTGGGAAAAACTTAGGCAATTTTCTAGCCACCAAGTCCCGGGTTTGCAGTATTGAACAACTATGTTCCCTGTTCCTTCATATACATCTCGCAGCCAAAGAGCTTCCATGATATGCAATTTATGATTTAACTAGTGATAACTCACCAGGGGTTCGAAAATCTTGGCATTAATAAAGGAACGACTGAAGCTGCCACACCAATTTTTGATTAAATTTTATTTAATGTAGATATTAATGTTTATGGAAAGTCGACATTTGATCATGTCATTGGAAGGAATATAAGATGAATAGATGATAAGGAGTATATCTCGTTGAGACCACAATGAAAATTCATGTTTGTTATTGCGTTATATACATCTTGCAGTCAAAACTTTCGTGGTTTCAAAGAAATTTGCGAACCGAAGAACATCCTACAAATTGGGAGATCATTTGCATTTGAAACAGAAACAATCCATTAATATATATTAGTATGAATACTATTCAAATAAATATCAAAAATTTCTCCATTAATACATATTAGTATGAATACTATTGAAATAGATATCAAACCTTTCTCTTGGCCAATACTTATCCAATTATCTGGCCACCAGGACCTGGGTTCGCAGTATCCAACACCTATGTCCCATGTTCCATCATATACATCTTGGAGCCAAAGAACTTCAGTGATCTGTAGTTTATGCTTTTACTAGTGAGAACCCATCATGGGTTTGAAAACATTGCCATTAATAAACAGAAAAAAAGGGTTTTTTTATTGTCAAATACTTATCCCTTTGCCCCTTTTCTTTTTCCGGTCCATTATCGCCTTTTGGTTTTATACTTAGTCATATTTCTATGATCAACATTTGTAGGGTTGGTGGGCTGACATATCTTCATCTCCATATGTATCTTCAGATGACGAATCCGACCGACGACTATTCCTTTCCATACTTAGTCAATTTAATGGCCACGGTTGTCGGGTTGGTGCATACGAACTCGCCTTTTCTTCTTGCCTCCCGTTATCACTTTCTGGATATATACTTAGTGTCCTTTCTATGATATCCAGTTCCAGGGTTGGCGGGATGACATGTCTTCATCTCCATCTATATCCTCACATGACGAATCTAACTGACCATTGTTCCTTTCCATACTTAGCCAATTTTATGGCCGCAGTTGTCGGGTTGGCGCTTACGAACTTGACTGTTTATTGTTCTGTTATATACATCTTTCACTCAAAACATCTGTGATATACAATTCCACCATGAGTTCCTCGTATACATTAACTTCGTTCAATGTATCTGTCGCTACCTTCCATCCCCACCAACTTCATGTCCTTCCTGATATACAATAACTATGATCTTACTAGTGACAACTGGACACATTGGTACAAAACTATTGGTGCCTAGTACTCCACCATATAAAAATTGACTACTGAACTCCGACATCATCCCCTCTTCTGTGTTACACATTATGCATTCAAATGTTCTGAACTATAAAATTTGGTCGTCGGGGCCTTGCGTCCTCTAGGGAAACCTTGTGACCCTATTTTGGATACTCGTGTTCGCGGGTTCAAGAAAACTCCAATTCCTAGTCATTGTTTCCTATTCTGCCCATCCTCGTACTTCTTTCCAGATATGCAACACCAAAGGTTTAATACTAGAACAACATCATGCAACAAGCATAAAAAAATCACTATTAATAAAAAAAAGTTGGGACAACCAACCATCCCTACAAAACTTGTCGAGAAACATGCAAAGAAGATCTTTCTCAGCGAAAGAAAGTCCCGGCTAGAGTTTCCGTGTTCCATACTTGCACACTTTTTTGATTGTGGGTTCCCAGATTGACGGCCTCAAATTTTTTTTTCGAATTTTCTGTGAGTTGAAAACAACGCCCGAAGTTCCGCAATATACAATTTGTCTGCAGGAATGTATAAAAAATCTTAATTCTCCTCTTCCCCACCCGCCTCTCTATTATCCCTTTGTGGTTATATATTTAGTCGCGGCTATATGATCACAACCTCATGGATTCACAAATTGACAACTCTTTATCTATATATTCACACCATCAGCCTGACTGACCATGGTACCTTTCAATACTTAGCCAATTATGTGATCACCAAGCCTTGGGTTTGCGGTATCCAACACCTATGTCCCCTGTTCCATCATATACATATTGAACCCAAAGAACTTCCATGATATGCAATTTATGCCTTTACTAGTGAGAACTCACTAGGGGTTCGAAAGGATTTGCATTAATAAGCGAACAGTAGATGTTCTTCTGTGAGATACTTAGTCCTTTTTCCCTTGCCTTATTCTCATGTATTATCGCTTTCTAGTTATATACTTAGTCGCCTTTCTATGATCGTGGGTTCCAATGTTGGCGTGTTGACATATCTTCACCTCCATCTATATCCTCACATGATGAATCCACATGACCATTGTTCCTTTTCATACTTAGTCAATTTTATGCTCGCGGTTGCCGGGTTGGCGCTTTCGAACTCTGTTGCTTCTTGTTCCATGATATACATCTTCCACTCAAAAAATTTGTGATCTACAATTCCATCGCAGACTCCTTCGTCCTTTTTCCCTTTTTTTCTTCCCGTGTATTATCGAACTATAAAGTATGGACATGAGATTTTATAGATCATGTGTGGATTCCGCATTCCATACCTAGCCACTTTTTGGATCGCGGGTTCTCGGGCGTGCAGGCTCAAAATTGGGCCTCCTTTGTTTCATGCCCTACAAATAACACCCAGAATTCCATGATATACAAATTGACAAGTAGACCTACGGGCTGGCTGACTCAACATTGCACTTCTATTGTTCTGTGTCCTCCAAACAACGCTCACAGTTCTACGATATACAAATTGACAGACGGACTCCAGGGATGGCAGGGTCAAGATTTCCATTGTTTACGGATGGTAATCCTTATAAACTATCTAAAAATATCTAAAAACATTATTTTCAATACTAAATTAGCTCTTACTAGTGACAATTGGACACACTGGTACTAAACAGTTGGCATCACTCCCTCCGCAACATACAAATTGACTACCGGATTCTGACATCGTCGACTCTTCAGTGTTATATATTATGCATTCAAATGTTCTGAGCAATACAATTTGAATGTCGAGGCCTCGCGTCTTCTAGAGAGACCTTTCTAGCCTGTTTTGGATCCTCCTATTGTTGGGTTCACAAAATGTCCAATTCTTGGATACTGTTTAGGGTTGGTGCTTTCAAACTCTGCTGGTTCTTGTTCCGTAATATACATCTTGCACTCAAAAATTTTGTTCTCTACAATTCCACCACGCACTCAACCCTTTTACCCTTTTCTTCTTCCCGTGTGTTATCGCCTTCTGATTATATATTTAGTCACCTTTCTATGATCGTGGCTTCCAGCGTTGGCGGGTTGAATTTTCTTCATTTCCATCTATATCCTCGCATGACGAATTTGACCGACCGTTGTTCATTTCCATACTTATCCAATTTTATGGTCGTGCTTGTCGGGTTGGCTCTTTCAAACTCTATTGCTTCTTGTTCTGTGATATACATGTTGAACTCAAAACTTTCGTCATCCACAATTCCACCACGGAATCCTCGAACTCGCAAGCTTCATTCTACCACGGCTCTCAAATATTTCAAAGTATTTGTCGTTGCCTTCCATCCCCACTAAATTCATGTCGTTCCTAATATACATTGGTTGTGCTCTTACTAGTGACAACTAAACACAATGGTACGAAACAGTTGGAATCTGGCCCTCCACAATATACAAATTGACTGTCGGGTTCACATCTTGTACTCAAAATTTCAGTGATCTACAATTCCACCGTGGACCCCTTAGCCCTTTTTCCCTTTTCTTCTTCCAGTGTATTATGGATTTATGGTTATATACTTAGTCACCTTTATATGATCGTAGGTTTCAGCGTTGATAGGATGACATATATTTATCTCCATCTATATAATCACATGATGAATCCGACCGACCGCTGTTGCTTTCCATACTTAGCCAATTTTATGGCCGCGGTTGTTGGGTTGGTGGTTTCGAACTATGTTGCTTCTTGTTCCGTGATGTACACATTGCACTCAAAACTTCTATGATCTAAAATTCCACTGCAGACTCCTCGAACTCACAAGTTTCACTCTACCATGGTTCACAAATGTTTCAAAGTATTTGTCACTGCCTTCCATCCCCACTAACTTCTTGTCCTTCCTAATATACATTGGTTATGCTCTCACTAGTGACTCTTACTACTGACAACTGCACACACTCATACGAAACAGCTGGCATCCGGCCCTCCACAATATACAAATTGACTACCGAGTTCTAACATCATTCCCTCTTCCGTATTAAAGATTATGCATTAAAATGTTCTGAACGATACAATTTGACCGTCGAGGCCTCACGTGTTCTGTGGAGACCTTGTCAGCCTATTTTGGATCCTCATGTTGACGGGTTCACTAAATCTCCAATTCTTAGTCACTGTTTCGGGTTGGCGCATTTGAACTCTGTTTCTTCTTGTTCCATGATATACATATTGCACTCAAAATTTTCGTGATTTACAATTCCACCGCGGAATCCTTAGTCCTTTTTCCCTTTTCTTATTCCCATATATTATCACTTTGTGGTTATATACTTAGTCTCTTTTCTATGATTGCGGGTTCCAGCGTTGGCTGGTTGGCATCTCTTCATCTCCATCTATACCCTCACATGACGAATCCGATCGATCGTTGTTCCTTTCCATACTTAGCCAATTTTATGGTCGCGGTTGTCGGGTTGGCTCTTTCAAATTCTGCGACTTCTTGTTACGTGATATACATATTGCACTCAAAATTTTTGTGATTTACAATTCCACCGCAGACTCCTTAGTCCTTTTTCCCTTTTCTTCTTCCCATGTATTATCGCTTTGTGGTTGTATACTTAGTTTCTTTTATATGATCACAGGTTCCATCATTGGCGAGATGACATATATTCATCTCCATCTATATCCTCACTTGACGAATCTTACCAACCACTGTTCCTTTCCATACTTAGCCAATTTTATGGTCGTAGTTTTTGAGTTGGTGCTTTCGAACTCTGATTCTTCTTGTTTCGTGCTATACATCGTGCACTCAAAACTTCTGTGATCTACAATTCCACCATGGAATCCTCGAACTCACAAGATTCACTCTACCACGACTCACAAATGTTTCAAAGTATCTGTCGTTGCCTTAAATCCCCACTAACTTCATGTCCTTTCTTATATACATTAGTTATGCTCCTACTAGTGATATACAAATTGCCCTCTGAACTGTCCTATCATACCCTCTTCGGTGTTACACGTATTGCACTCAAAACATTTCGAGACATAGAATTTGACCCTCGCACCCTCACCTCCAACGGTTGTACCTTGTAACCCTATTTTGAAGCTACTTTTTCCCGTACCCGTGACCTTCGTACTTTATTAGTATGCAATTAGAAACCTTTCATGGTAACAGTTGACGATGCGGGAACCATCAACATTTCCATTAATGAGAGAAATACTCGAGGAGATCTCCCATTATTACGCATTAAACCAAGATCTGCAGAGAGTTATATTGTTCCTTCCGATTGTTCATCTCAAACACGCGTTTTCGTGTTGGCTCGCTCAAGAAATCTACAATGCTTAATTGCTCATTGTCATATCCGCCATGTTCACATTTCTATGTATGCAATTACTAGTGTTTAATGTTAACAACGCATGATGCAACAGCCATCCAAATTGTCATTAATGAACGAAAGTCTCGAGGAGATCTCCCATTCACACGCATTGGACCAAGATTTGCGCAGGGTTATGTTATCCCTTCCAAATTTTCATTTCATTCATTGTCTGGAGCAAACAAACGTTCTTGTAGACTTATGGCAGCAGGTCAATAGCAGTTTTGTGGAGATACAATAAATATCTTCGGACATCAGGACCACAACTTCCAGTGGTCTAGGGCATACTTTTACTATTCATCCCATTCCGCCCAAAACAAAGTGATTTGGACCTTTGGAATCGCTTGTGCAGGCTGCGTCCTTGAGTTTTTTGACTATAAGGAGGTGGTCTCTTGGTGCAACGAAAAATATATTCCAAGCCAAAGAATTATTCCACTGCGCGACCATTCTCCTGTTTCTTTTTCACCTCAGGTATTTTGCAAGATGTTAAAATTGTCGGAGCCAACATTAACGTTCAGAGGACAAGACTGCAAGCATTTCCTATAAAGACATGATAACGTGTTGGACACCTTAGCCAAGTTCCTCTAAGACTCGACAACAATTCCTGAAGATATCACAAAGTTGCAGGTAAGTTCCTTTAGAAATCCATTTTGGGAAATTGCTTGGTTTTTTACAAGAATAACGGGACATGCATCCACGACAATCATTTCCCATATAATTATTTATATTTTGTACTTCACAGTTAAGGAACAATTCATTTTCGATTGGGGGAAGCTAATTTCCATTGAGATTTGTTCCCAGTTGTCACGATTCAAAGAATCGAATAAATTTTATATATCATCCTACTTGATTTTTTCAATAGTGCATTGTTGTCCGTTTCCAAAACTTTCTCTATCCAATAAAATAAATTGTGGATTTGACCCAGTAACATTCTAGTACCAGGCCCAGTGGAGGCACAAGGCCTCCCATTGTTTTTATGAAGTTTTTAATGGCTTTGTCTCATTTTTCAAAGATTTATTGTTAGGGAAGGATGCTTCACGGATGTCTGGCCAGGCAACCAAGTTTTTGAACAAGAAGGGCACACTTGAACAAAAGGAAAATCACAGTGTACTCATGGTCTTTGGCTCTAAGGTAAATCCTCCTTTCCTTCAATGCCACATCACGGACAAGATGTTTGTTGCAGAAATAGCAAGGCAATACAACCACTAGTTTCATTTTTTCCATGACAAGGAGAAAATATAGTTCATTCCTCTGCCTTGGAAAGTCAGAGACTTCATGTGCAGAAACGTCAACAAGATTGATGAATTTGTCGGCCATTTCAATAAATTGAACCTAACGTATCCTGAAAGGATAAAAGGGTTCGACCCTAATGGGATTTTTCGAGAACATTTACTGGCAGTTGGCTTTAACAGCTCTTTCATCCATAGACACCTGATCGAAGACAGGGAAAGCGATGACAACAATCCTTCTTCTGGCGATTACGATGCAAAGATATTGCAAAGCGCGACTGGATTGTACAGACAACAAGGAATGGTATTTGGTGAGAAGAGTGCCTAGTCCTCCACCAACACTTCCAAGAGAACGACATCACGGAGCATCACTTCAATGGCCCACCCCAGTAAGAAAGAAACCCAGAAATATTCGAATGGAGGAGGAGATAAGAACCCTCCTCGCATAAAAATTGATAGTTCTCACAAAATTCCACTAACGAAGAAGAGGAAAAACAATGCAGGGCAGGCCGACGAACCCGAAATTGAAAGTGAACAGGTGCAACTTGAAATTGAAACTTAGCGCATGCACAAAATTGTGTCATCCGCAATGGAAATATCTAAGACCAATTTTTTTTACAAAGATGAATCCTTTGTATTCCAGAGTGTTGTTTTTGACAACCAATCTAAAAGCATGTTCATTGGAAAGAGAGATGTAACAAACAGGAAAGGAAAATCTCACACAATGATTAACTTTAGGGAAATATGGTTGTCCCAAATCTCCCTATTTCACCAAGTAACTAGTGATACTCTTCATGATTCCATTGGAGGAATTGAAGCAGAAAATGCCAGACTAAAAGACCACCTCAACGAATTTGAGCAGGCTTTCATTGCCACCCCAGAATTTTTCCAGTCCTTTAGCAAAAACTGTGCCTGCTGCCACTACAACCAAGATGAAAGTATCATGTACCCTCCTTGCATTCTCTAGAGCCCTTGTAGAGAATAACATCAACAAAAGAATACAGCTAGTTACTGAAGCCTGGGAAACATCACAAAATTTAATTTACTTCCAAAAGAAGGAAAATGATTTGCTCGAACATTTGGTGGTGAATTTAAAAAATTATTAGCATTTATGTGAACAGGTGTTGACCCATTTTTCCAACCATGTCATCAACACATCGGAACTGAAAAGAAGACAAGAGAAACTCCCCTCCCCAAAGCAGACCAAAAAAGTAAAAGCATGCTGGAAAAAGAAAGTTAGGAACCTAGAGCTCATTATCGAATCATGTAAACAAGACATATTAGAAAAGGAAGAATTATTCACAAGCCTGATCCAAATAGACTTAGCCGAAAGTACCAACGAGGTTCAAGACCCAAACTTAATTCTCAAATCCTTGTCAATGACCAAAGAAGCCTCCCATGAACAAATTGATATTTTAAAGGGGTTGTCTTTCGAAAAGTTTTACGACATAGTTGAACATTGTGTAGATGATCTCGAGTGTTGGGTATTGGACTATGCGTCACACAATGAAGAAATTGAATAGAGTCTGCATAGTATTTCAATGGATCTAAGGAAATTAGAAAACGACCTTTACGACATAGAAATTTGGGATGAAATCAACATGGCCCCCATGAGAAGCTACATCGAAGAATGGTTCCAAGAGAGAATGGACAACCTCGTCCAGGAAGGGAAACAACCGGTCGACACGACTCCATTGACCATCGACGACAGCAAAAAAAACGTATCAGCTTCATAGTAAGTCTATACTGGGATCTTGTTTTCTTTATCAATCCAGTTTAAGTCTATACTGTCATCTTGTTTTCTTTATCAATCCAATTATTACCTCTTTAAATATAAAAATGTAACCAAAGACTCATAACTTCCAATTTCTTCTTTTCAGGTCTTCCTCTCTACCGTCGCACACTTCTTCTTTCTACATTCATAATTCTTGTACTTGTTTCTTTTCATGGTTTGTGGGAGCCCCAATCCCAGTCTATATGACAAATGCATTTAAATTTCCAGAAATGTGTAACAGACATTATTAATTTTTGATAAATTTCAAAGAAAAATGATTCGGGAATGCCTTTATTGTATACTAAATTTTGGGTGTCCAGGAACCTTTGTTGTTTGTTCCAAAGAAAACTAATTCGGGAATGCTACATTTTTTGTGTCCTATTGTATGCTAAATTGTTTTTGTTCGGGAACATTTGTTGATGTAACAGACGTTACTACTTTCAAAGAAAACTAATTTGGTAATGCCTTTGTTGCATGACGTTGTTACTATTCTATTGTATGATAAATTTTTGGTGTCCAAGAACCTATAATTTGATAAATTTCAATTTTTTGTGTGTCCAGAAGCCTTTGTTTTAAAGCAAACTAATTCAGGAATGCTATTTTTTTTGTGTTTTTGTCCACAAACCTATGTAACAGACGTTATTACTATTCTATTGTATGCTTTTAAATGTTGATGTAATTTCCAGAAATATGTAACAAACATTATCATTTTTTTATAAATTTCAAAGAAAACTAATTCGGGAATGCCTGTCGAGGAACCTTTGTTGTTTGTTTCAAAGAAAACTAATTCAGGAATGCTAGATTTTTTTGTGTCCTATTGCATGCTTAAAAAAATTCTCCAGGAACCTTTGTTGATCTAATAGACATTATTAATTTCTAAGAAAACTAATTCGGGAATGTCTTTGTTTCAAAACATTGTTACCATTCTATTGTATGCTAAATTTATGGTGTCCAGGAAGCTATAATTTCATAAATTTCAATTTATTTTGTGTCCAGGAGCCCTTGTTTTAAAGAAAACTAATCTGGGAATGCTAAATTTTTTGTATTTTTGTCCACAAACCTATGTAATAGACGTTATTACTATTCTATTGTAGGCTAAATTTTTTGTGTCCAAGAACCTTTTAAATGTTCTTGCACGACGTTGTTACTATTCTATTGTATGCTAAATTACTATTCTATTGTATGCTAAATTTTTTGTGTCCAATAAACTTTTAAATGTTCTTGCACGACGTTGTTACTATTATATTGTATGCTAAATTTATGGTGAGCCTTTCTTGCAAGACGTTGTTACTATTCTATTGTATGCTAAATTTATGGTGTCCAGGAACCTATAATTTGATAATTTATGGTGTCCAGGAGCCCTTGTTTTAAAGAAAACTAATTTGCGAATAATAATTTTTTTGTTTTTTTGTCCAAGTACCTATGTAACAAACGTTATTACTATTCTATTGTATGATACAATTTTTGTGTCCAAGAACCTTTTAAATGTTGATGTAACAAACGTTCTTAATCGGAATATTATTATTGTACACTAATTTTTTTTTGTTCAGGCTTCTTTTAAATCTTTCATGTACTATCAAACTTAGATACTAGGAACCTTTCTTGATGTACCAGACATTAATAATTTTTGATAAATTTCAAATAAAACTAATTCGGGAATACTAAATTCTGCATGGATACCACATGTACTTCAACTTTCTACCCACGTGTCTGTACGTGGTCGCATTTATTCCCATTCCAACCTGGCAGGGACTATGCTTCCATGCAACACTTGTTTCATTTTATATATTTATATTTGTCCTTTGATGTTGGTCAAAGGTTTAAGACATGTTAAGTTTTTTTGTTTTTTTTGGCAATTCTAGGGACTAATGTTTGTTGTAAAGACCTTATAGCCTTTCAAAACTTTGAGAGGTTACAAATTCTTATAGATATTTTACATAAAATTTTGCAATAAATATGTATATCAAGCAATAACAAATTGTTGTTATCAAGCAATAACAAATTGTTAGATGCAAAATGTAGGCCTAGAATTTCTAACTTCACACTCCACTTAACATTTATATAAACACTCTATGATAGGTTGAGTATCTTCAAAGTAACATATCTTCAGTGAAAAGCATATCAAAATTGGTTGAGAAAATAATGTACATAAAAAGTAGATAATTGAGAATAAAATTAATAATACAAACAAGTTTTGATGCAGAGCGAAGAGGTCTGGATTGAATTCAATAAACCATGTTTGAATCCCGCAATTACATCACTAATTTTAGTTTTTATAAGTTTTTGAAAAATGTTGTACATAGTATCAACTTTATTATTATGTATGATAATTCACGACTAAATATTTTAATAAAATATATCTTTATGTTCGTCTATCTTCAACAATAATTAAATAATTCCTTCCCATATAATAATAATTTATAAATACAATTGTACTTTCCATCCTTTATGTTTCATTGTCCTTTTTGTTTGGGCATTGGTTAAATGTTCTATCTTTTGGGTTTTTTGGCTGGAATCCGACTATGTAAATTTGGACAAAATCGATTTTTTATACTTTTTAAATTGCATTTATGAATGCATAAATGGATTCATCATGCTGAAAAACCCTTGGGGCACTCAGATTATATAAACTTAGCCACTCAAATATGTAGATCCAACCATTCATCACCGGATTTTGGGCAAAATCAAACGAAAAAAATTGTCAGAAAACAACCAAAAGCTAGAACGTTTAGACTATTTCTTTTGTTTGTTTGTTTAATGGAATATACTTAATGGTTAGGTGGAGCATATAATATCAAAAACCCAAGTACAACACTAAAAAATATATGTTGTATCTTTGTCGTTGTTTGCTTTTGTTACCATAATATATATTTTGTTCTTTTATTTAGGAATAAAAATGTTATTTGATGATGAAAAACTTATAGGTTATTTTGTAACACTTGATCTTTGTCCACACACAAACTTAGTAGGAATTAATACTTAGTGATGAAAATAAAGTTAAGTATAATTTATATGGGTTTTATGGATTTTAGTTAGTGTGTAATAATTTTTTTTTTTGACAACACATGTACTTCAATAGAGGACGAATATCTTTAGTAACCACTCACACAACTAGATCAAAGATCAACACACCGATGTTTTGACATGGAAAAAACTCTATGGGGAAACATCCATGGCCCCAACCAACGCGGCCACTTGGTGTAGTTTATTAATGCAAAAGAAAAAGATTATAGAGAGATTTTACAAGAGAGTTTCTCACAATCGATCATTGACAAATGACCCTCCATGCTCTTTAAATAGAGATCATGGAACAACCAAGTGTTAAGCCATGGATCAATGGTCGTTAAGATCGAGGACAATATGAACCATTGTATCACTCTTTGTCAGGAACATATCATGACCATCATATTTCCTAACTACAAATGCATACTAATGCATACTAAAGAAACAAACTAAGAAACACACTTTTACCTAATGACACATTAGACCAAGTAGATCTTAACTAAATCCTAAGTGTCTAAATATCCTAACATCCCCCCTTAAGAACAACCTGGGATAGGATTGAAGGGTTTACAATAGTGACACAATAGGATAAGGAAGGAGGCATTAGAGCCTACCCCCCCTTAATGACAACTTCCTGAACTCCTAACATAGATTGAAGTTTGGAAAACTTTGATTTTGTAAGAGACTTTGTGAAAATGTCTGCAACTTGATCTTCTGTAGGGAAAAAGAGCACTTCAATAACTTGATCATGAATGATCTTTCCAATGAAGTGTATGTGTAGCTTGATGTGTTTGTTTCCCTAATGTTGAACTGGGTCTTTGGCGAGCTTGATGGCACTCTAATTGTCACACCAAGATTTGGTAGGATGTTGCTGCTAGAATCCAAACTCTGAAAGGATCTGTTGAAGCCACAAGGCTTCCTAACTTGCATTTACCACTACTCGGTACTCTTCTTCTGCTGAAGAAAGATTAATAGCTTGTTGTTTTTTACAAGCCCAAGTGACAGGTCCTGAACCAAGGCTGAAAACATAACCTGCAGTAGACTTCTGATCATAAGGGTCGTCGGCCCAATCTGAATAAAAGAAACCAACCAATAAAGGAGTCCCCCCTGAACTGTAATTTATCCTGAATTGAATTGTACCACAGACATAGTGAACTATCCTTTTAGCTACTTTCCAATGGCTTTCATGGGGTGTTTTCATATACTGGGAAACAAGAACAACAACAAAGGAAATATCAGGACAGGTATGAGTCAAGTATAAGAGGCCACCAACTAACTGAAGGTACAGGGTGGCATCAACTTCGGGAGAAGTATAGGTGGCAGTAAGCTAGACTCCAGACTAGAAGGGAGAAGGATTTGATTTACAATTGTTGATGTGAAAGAAACAAAGAAGGTCACAAGCATACTTAGACTGGGAAATAAAAATTCCTTCATTGGTTTGCAAAACTTGGAGGCCAAGGAAATTGTACAAAAAACCTAAGTCTGTCATTTCAAACTTCTTCTTAAGGCTGGTTTTCACATGGTTTAAAAGTTTTGAGTCACTACCAGTAACGATAAGGTCATAAACATAAAGGACAAGGATTATGAGATGGATTCCTACTTTCTTGGTATAGACATTAGGATCAGAATGGCATCTAGAGAATCTAGTGTCAATAAGAAAGTTGTCCATTTTGGCATACCAAGCTCGGAGAGATTTCTTAAGACCATAAAGAGATTTCTTAATGTGACAAAATGGGATAGATTCATTATGGACATAGCCAAGAGGTTGTTCCATGTAGATTTCTTCTTGCAAATCTCCATGCAAGAAGGAAAATTTAACATCCATCTGATGGACCTCCCATTTATGTGAGGCAGCAAGGGCAAGAACAAGGCGGATGGAATTCATTTTGGCTACAGGGGAAAAGGTTTCATTATAGTCAATTTATTCAAATTGGGAAAATCCTTTGGAAACTAACCAAGCCTTATGTCTTTCAACACTTCCATATGATGCATACTTAGTTCTGTAGATCCATTTACATCTGACAAGTTTTCTTCCTTTTGGAAGAGGTACAAGATCCCAAGTATCGTTTTCCATTAAAGAATGATACTCTTCATTCATTGATGTATCCCAATTTGGATGACCTGAAACTTATGCAAATGTCTCTGGATCATGAGTCTCTGAAACTTGAGCCAAAAGAGAA
>SNQJ01S0067087.1:58997-69888 GCA_010110895.2 Picea sitchensis | reverse complement strand
GAGGAAGGTGAGCAGGCGGAGGTGGATTTTCATCCTCACTATCATCATCTGAAGAAGAAACCAGAATAGGAACAGAAGAAGGCACAAACATCGAAGATGGTTCGCAATCCGAAGAAGGCACAATTGTCGAATTAGTCTCGCGGGCCAAGAGATTTTCATCAAATTTAACATCTCTTCTAATAATAATTTCATTACAATGTGGTTGAAGAAGTCTATAACCTTTGACATCTTCAGACTAACCAACAAATATACACTTCTCACTTTTAGGCTGCAATTCTTTCCTTTTCTCATCAGGAATGTGAGCCCATGCTATACTTCCAAATACACAGAAGTGACTTACATTTGGTTTAATTTTAGTCCAAGATTCTTTAGGTGTTATATTTTTAAGAGCCTTTGTGGGAGTGCGATTTACTATGTAATTTGCACAGTTGATTGCTTTTTCCCAATACTTTAGACTTAATCTCTTAGATTGGATCATAGAATTAGCCATTTATTTAAATATGTGGTTCTTTCTCTCAGCAACACCACTTTTTTGTGGTGTATATGGAACAGTTTGTTGCATTTGGATGCCCTGTGTAGTGCAGTAACTTGTAAAACTATTTTTCTCATATTTGCCTCCATTATCTATTCTTAACTTCTAAATTTAATGTCCAGATTGTTTTTCTACAAGGCCCTTGTAGGCCAAAAACTTGTCAAAAACTTCGCTCTTAATTTTTAAGAAGTAAACCCAAGAATGTCTAGAAAAATCATCAATGAAAGTTAAGAAATACTTGCACCCAGAAAAAGAAGGAGAAGAAAGTGGACCACACAAATCTATGTGAACAAGTTGCAAGGGGCCCGAGGCGTGCCAGGAGGCACATTTGTAAAAACTGCCCCGATGATGTTTGTCGAGAACACAATTGAAAAAAACAACATCTCTACATGAAACAAGAGGAAGACCAGTCACTATATGTTGATTACATAGTTGTTGCAATGAGCAATAGTTTAGATGAGAAAACCGCTCATGCCAAAGTTTTCTTAAGTCATCTCTATGAGAAACAAAAACTGATGAAAAAGATGATGACCCAAAGTTGTCAAACTTGCACAACCTGGTAATATCATCAACAATTTTAGTTACAAGAGCATGCTTAAGATATTTTAGATCTTTGATTACAACTTGGTGAGGTGAAAACTCTACGGTTTTACCTTCACCTGAATGAGTGATTTGATATACTGATAGAAGGTTACAAGAAAGACTGAGAACACATAATACATCATTGAAATTACCATTATCTACTTGAACTATTCCAGATCCTTCAACACTAAGAGATCTATCATCACCAACAAATATTTTCTTGGTGTTACATTCATTTAGAGAAGAAAATATGTCTTTATCCTTAGCCATATGATAAGATGCTCCAGAATTAATAAGCCACTCATAAGAAAAGAAGTAGAAGTTGTATTGAAGGAGAAACCATAAGTACAAAGTGCATGTCCATGAGAAGAAGAAGAAAAAGTAGAATCAATATTGATGTTGTTCTTCTTCATCGTTGCTTCTAAACTTGCCATCTTCTTGAAACATTTGGACTCATCATGACCATCTTTATCACAAAAGTTGCAATGTCTGTCAGTCTTCTTATTTTTATATTTTTCTCCTTTGTCACCATTAGGAGCTGAAGTTGTCTAAGCAGGCTTGGGACCCTTATGTTTCTTCTTGTTGTAGCAAGGATGTTGCTTCTTGGGATACTTGGGTTTATCTTTCTGTTGGGAAACTAAGGCTTTGTTGGAGGTACCTGCAGTATTGATCACTCCAAGTTGTACAAGTTTATCTTCATCTCTAATCAAAGCAACAGAAAAGGACTCAAGAGTGGGTTTTTTTATAAGTTTTCCTTAGAGCCTCTATCATGGCATAAAAGGTAGATACAAACATAGAATATGCACTACCTATCTTAGAGAGAATAAGATAGATGCAACGCTCTTCCTCCATCTTTATCTCACATTCTTCACTTAAAATTTTGAGTGTTTTAAATTTAGATAGATAGTCTCCAATGCAAGAAAAATCACTTGGATTTAAAGTCAGTACTTGATTTTCTAATTGTTTTTCTCGAATAATATCGAGTTTACCAAACACAATTTCAATAGTTTCCCAAGCTTCATCGAGGTCATCAATTTCTTTAAGGTGGAACCTTAAATCATGAGAGATGGACATTCCAATTATTCCACGTGATTTGTCACTCCTACTAGCCCATTTGAATTTCTTATGAGCATCGGTGGGTTCCTTTTCCTTTCCCAAGGTAATCCGGTACAAACCTTTACTTCTTAATAAATCCTCCATATGAGATTTCCATTGGAAGTAATTGGTGCTAGTAAGAAAAAGATTACTGGAAGAATCCATATTAAATATGTAGACAATATGGATTTAAAAACTGAAACTAATGACTTGGATAGAAATATCTTGAAACATTATGCAGTTTTAAAAAAAACGACACTAAAAACGAACTTCGGATGTGAAAGTTATGCCCTTTTTAAAAAAGGCATAAACGATAACCGAAAGAGCGCGTGGTGGTGTAAGTTGTTTTATGAAGTGACCCACTTTTATAAAGAGAAGTGAAGATCACTTTTACAATGAGGTTACTTTATAAAAGAAAAGTTGCATGCAAAATAAATAACTCTAAAATAAAATATTAAAGCTACTTATAGCGATTCACTTTTATACTTGAACTAAAATACACTTTACAATTTGAGCATGAACTTTTAAAAAAAAAAGTAACAAAAAGAGTGATTTGAACTCAAGACCTCTTACTTAATAAGGAAACTTTTAACCAAATGGTCTAGAAAAACATATTGTATTGTTTAGCAAGAGGATTGGGGTTTTTGTTGAAGATGGCCTTGAAGAGCGTGCTAAAAAAAAAACTCTTTTCACAAAAGAAATAAATTTCGCTTCTCGATGACAACAAGGGTTAGATCTCGGTTAGTTTACTCGGAAGATGCACCTTTTCCTATATGTTTTTTATTTTTTGAGATCGCACAGGGTGCGGAGAAAAGAGCATATGCAAATATAAAAGAGTAGCAATCCGGAAATAAATAATATAAAACCAAAATAATACTTTGCAAAAATTAAAAAAATGTGTATTTAGGCTTTATACCTTCGAATCTAATTGAAATGGTCATATCTTGGGCAAATGAAAACCTTTTCGAGTGAAATGAAAAGTGTTTCTGACTTAAATGAGTTCTATGGACGCAATGGAACAATCCTCTCAACCCAGAAATGTACTAAAATAACATAAAATGGAGATGAGGAAACTCGGCTTCACGATCTCGATCTACAACAGGAGCGGGTCTTCAAACAGGTTCTGATACCATGTTCAGAAACACATTTATTCTAAAAGAGGACGAATACCTTCAGTAACCACTCACACAACCAGATCAAATATCAACACACTAATTCTCTGACTTGGTAAAACCCCTACAAGGAAACATCCACGACCCAAAACAAGGCGGCCACTTGGAGCAGTTTATTACTGCAAAATAAAAATATTACAGAGAGATTTTACAAGAGATTTTCTCACAATAGATCATCGAAAAATGACCCTCCATGCTCTTTATATAGATATTATGGACCAATCGAGTGTTAAGCCACATATCAATGGTTTTTAAGATCGAGGAGAATATGAACCGTCGGATCACTCTATGTCGGGCACATATCAAGACCGTTAGATTTCCTAACTACAAATGCATACTAAAGAAACACACTTTTATCTAACACCACATTATACCAAGTAGATCTTAACTAACTCCTAAGTGTCTAAATATCCTAATAGTTTTCATTTCGAGATGCAAATTAAGTACGATTTAAATAAATTGGACTAATTAAGTTATCATTGCAAAATAATGGATAAAGATGAGGTAGATAAATGAATAATATGAAAACAAATTAGAATGCAACATTGTTGTATTATTGTGCAAATGCATTACACAACACGATGAAAAAGAGAACACGAAAAAAAATGGTATTTCGTTATGCTTTTGTATTATACATGTACCCTACATAAGAATATATTCAATTACAAGAATCTTTGTTCAAAGGATAATTTTATCAAACTAGGTTGATTAAGTTATGGGTGTGGAAGCATGAATAAAGATGAAATAAACAAATGAATACAACATGCACAAAGTAATTTAGAATGCCACATAGTTTGTCTTATTGTGTAAGTGCTATGTACGATGTTATATAAAATAGAGTGAGAAAAACAAATGTGTTACATTATTATGCTTCATATCGTACATAAGAATACATTTATTTTACAAGAAGCTATGTTGAGAGTATAATTTAAACGAATTACATTGATTAAGTTATGGGTGTGGAGACCTAAATATAGATGAATCAAATAAATGAATGAAAAATGCACAAAACAATTTTGAACATAACATTGTTTTTATTATTGTGTAAATGTTCTATACAATGTTTTTTGAAAGAGATTGAGAAAAGAAGAAAAAAGACACCATGTTGTCATTTTTCGTATCATCCATAGGATACATTGCAATATGTTTCCATTACAAGAATACATATTTAATCATTAAAGGTGATGATTTTTTTCAGAATTATTGACAATTGTTCGTCTTATTTATGTGCCACATGTCATTGTTGGTGTGCATGTGTTGGCCTTCCATGAGTGTCTTAGTGATGGTTGTATGTGCACATGTGGGTTGTTAAGGCATGCACACAAGATATTGAGTCAGTCACATGCAGAGGGTGGAACTTGAGGCATATATTGCTAGAGTTGTTTAATCATGTAGCAGATTTTCATGTTGATGTGAGAATTTGACAACATAGGAAGTTAGAGCTCTAATCAAATTTCAAGGATCCGAGTTTATTCAGAATTGGGAAAAACCCTTGGGGCATCATTCTACCATGCATGGAACTTGGATAATGGTGGTGTCGGTTGTGGATCTTGATTATCTTTCTGATTCAAAGGTTTTTTTCAGCTGTTCTTGGACCTCATTCCCTAACGGGGGGTGTGGGGGAGATTCCCCCCCACAAATATCGCTAGGGGAGTCCAAGGGGGGTGGATACAATATTTGTAGCTCCCCCCCCCGTAGTGGGGCATTCAGAGGTAGGGCCCCCAAAGTGAAATATTGGGAAAAATTGTCTTGTGAAATATTGTAATTTTGTAGTCAATCTAAACCATTCATTATAAGGTCGCAGATCTGATAGTAGAATTTATTTTAGGATTTTTTGGACCTACAAGGAAACCCTCTTTTATGAGGAAATTATATTTTGGTTGTGTATTATTGCGAAGATTGTATTCTAAGAGAGGAGACTATTGTATTGAGAAGATTACAGCGGGCATGTTGTAGGTTGTATCCCTTCATTTTGTTGGATAATAAAAAGGAAGGACCTCTCAATTTCTCTGGTGGATGTATCCCACACTAGGTGAACCACGTATATATGTGTCTCTATTGTATTGTGTATATATATATTTTTTTATTTCTACATTTGTTTTATGTTATTGCTATATGATCCTGCTTTTCTAACAACTGGTATCAGAGCGAAATGTAACTCGCAGGAAAAGAGGGTTCATGGTTTGAGTGGGAGAAATGGCAGAAGATGGAAAGTTTAGGGTCGAGAAATTTAACGGCCAAAACTACCAGTTATGGAAGATGCAGATGGAAGATTATTTATATCATAAGTATCTATTCCTGCCATTGGTCAAAATAGAAAAGAAACTGACGGCCATGAAGTACGAAGAATGGGAGGTTCTTGACACAAAGGCACTAGGAATGATACGGCTAAGCCTGGAAGTGTCAGTGGCTTTTAATATTTCAAAATAAAAGACAACGAAGGAGTTGATGGATGCATTGGCTAAACTGTATGAAAAACCCTTAGTGTCAAATAAGGTATTTCTAATGAAGAGATTATTTAATATGAAGATGTCAGAAGGTGGGTTTGTTGTAGATCATTTAAATGAATTTAATACAGTTACTAATCAGCTAAATTCTATAAAAGTGGACTTTGATGATGAGGTCGAGGCTCTTCTAATCCTGTTCTCGTTTCTAGAAAGTTGGAATGGCTTGGTCATGGTTGTATGTAACTCTCTCTAGTTCAAACAGTCTAAAATTTCATGATGTTGTTGGTGTTATCCTTAGCGAGGAAATGCGATGAAAAAGAATAGGTGAGACATTAGGTAATGCATTGACTGTGGAGAACAGAGGAAGACAAAAGGATATAGGAAAGGGATCAAGGAACCATGGGAATTCTAGGAAGGGCATATCCAAATCCAAGCTGGGAAAGATAGAGTGTTAGAATTGTGGGAAGAAAGGACATCTACTTCAGATCTCCAAAGAAACAAAGAGATGGACAACAAGAGAAAAATCAAGAAGAAAATGTAACAGGTGATGTGTTACAAGATGCTTTGATTCTTTCTGTAGATAATATTTATGAGTCTTAGGTAGTATATTCTTGGGCTTCATTTCATGCCACACCCCATAGGAAACATTTTCTAGATTATGTTCAAGGTGATTTTGGACAAGCTCATTTGGGTGATGATGCACCATGAAAAATTGTTGGAATGGGTAAGGTACAAATAAAGCAAAAGAATGAAAACCAATTGTTATTGAAAGAGGGAAGACATGTACCAGATCTAACGAAAAATCCAATTTCAACAGGGAAGTTGGTAGGTGAAGGCTGTATATCTATATTTACAGATAAGGCATGGAAGGTCACCAAAGGATCATTGTTACAAACCAAAATGCCACACTTAAGTACCTCACCCTAAGTGTCGCAAGTGTCATAAAAGTGTCACATACACAGACACCATGAAAGAACATTTGTCACAATCCCTAGTCAATGTGGAGGAGAAATATATTATATGAAGGTCAAAATACCATTTGCACATGAATTATTCATTAATATTCATAAAAGGAAATTAATTTAGTGTGAGAATCTACCTCACATTTGGTTTCCTATTTTTAAGGAGAGGTTGAGAATCTCATGGATGATTGAAATATTTCCTCCTTAAAATCCTTGAGAGATATTTTCTCCTTAAAATCCTTGAAGAAATATTTTCTCCCAAAAGATCTTAGAGATCCCTTTTTAGTGGATTTGGTGAGTGATCTTATCCATGGTGGTTAAGTATCCAAATCCTATATAATAAAGGATTTCCATGGAGAAGGGGGAGGAGGAGGAGCTTTCAGATATCAAACATATTATCTTGGTTGCATCATGCAAGGGTTGGATGAGGAGAGCTTGGAGGATTGTTGCAACATCATCCATGGTTGTAAGTAATCTTCTTGAGTTATAATTTTAATATATACTTTGCCTATTTCCTTCTAGTTTGTGTATATTTACATATGCTTGTCTACTATAGATGAATTTGTTTAATATAATGTGGTAGAGTAGGATTTTCCTTGTTTTCTCTTTGTTGTCTGTGATTTTGCAGACATCAAGTTGTGCGAAAGAGTTTGGAGATCAAGCTCAAAGTGGAGCAGCGAGGACAAAGATTGGAAATAGGCACGATCACCTTTTTCTCCTTCTCTCTTTTTGGCTTGTTAGAAAAATCTCAAAGGGATGTTAGTGTCCATTTGTATATTTCTGTCTTGGTATTAGGGGTCTAGAATCCAAGGGGATATTCACTTGTCCGCAGGGGAATTATTCCATAACAAAAATTGGCGACTCCATTGGGAACAAACATTGACTTGTATTTCCTTGGACCGTCTAAGATTTTTTGTCCACCTTTAGATCATTTTTATTGTTTTTTTCTAATCTATTTATCTTTCTCTCTTTATCTTTGAAAATTTCACAAAATTCTGGGAGTTTTGGGTCATTTTTTTTAGTTTTAAGACTATGTTCTGAGTTTCCGGGAAGAGTAGCACTCCCCTGTAGTGTATATCAGAGCTTTGATTGTAGATCAGTGCTCCCCTACAGTTCTTATCAGAGCGCTACAACACTCTGTGCCCTTGGAAACAGGAGTGCTAGTCTCCTTTTCTGGTGATTTCTGCCCCTTTCTGCACAGTTTTTCTCAAGCTCATCATGAGGAACCTTTTGCTTAGAGAAATTTGAATATCCTTGACTTATTTTTGCTAGTATTTATCCATTTATCATTCATTTTTGGTTATCCCTTGAGTTTGCAATTTTTCTCTTAGTTGTGGTCCCCTTGGGTTAATGAGATCCCTTGGTTCTTTTTTTCTTTTGATTTTATCTCATCTTCATCTTGTAAAGCTTTATGATTGCTTGACTACCTAGGATTGTTCATCAACTAAGTTTTGCAAATGTTGCTTGGTATTGAGCCTTATTGTATTCATTTGAAATATCTCTCTTTTCAGATGATTAAGACTCTTATGGAAACCTAGCTTGTGTTATATTATGTTGTCATTGATGTCAAATATTTGATGTATTTTTCATAGTATCATTGATGTACTGATTGATGGCCTGTGTTGTCATAGATGTAATTGATATCAAATATGTCAAGTGGTGTCATAGTGATATATTGTCATGGATTGATGTATAAACTAGATGATGTAAAGGTTAGTCATTGTTTTCTTGTCATCGTTGATAGGAATAACCAAATGGATAAACTCCAAAGTGGTCCCCTTATGGTGAAATCCCTCATGGGAAGATGCTCTTGAATAATGTTCTCAAAGTGGTCCCCTTATGGTGAAATCCCTCACGGGAAGACGCTTTGTGAAGTCCAAATGGTTAGGTAGCCTAGTTGTGTGGTTAGAGAACCCAAGTTTGATTAAGGAATATTGTAATGAATATTAGTAAATTTGCAGGAGAAACTATTCCATATGGATACTATATGTCATGCCATTTACGGTGATATGTGGAATGCCACATAACTCCTCACGGTTACAGAGATATGGCCATGTGAAGTTGGAGAACCCTCATGAGTTATATAGAAGCCTCTAGGCGGTCAAAGAAGTCAAATTATTCTAGAATTCCCTAGAATAATTTGACCAATCAAAGTAGTTATTCATGGGTTAAGTGGTTGCAACAAGAAAAAAATTAAAAATAAATTAGTTGCAACTAGAATTGTAGAGTTTACTATTTGTGGATAAAGTGGTTAACTAGACAAAGTGGTTAAGTGGACAAAGTGGATAAGTGGAAAAAGTGGTTAAATGGACAAAGTGGCTAAGTGCACAAAGTTGGTTAAAACATAGTTACCAACTTAATGAGAATTGTGACCTCAAAATGAGAACTCTGGCCCAAAAAACCCATATTTTTCCAAAAAAAACATGAAAATCAACCCCAAATCAAAAAATAATGCTACCAGTAGCACCATTTTTTCAAACGGGTCAAAATTACAACATTTTTCAAACATGGCCTTCAAAACTCATACAGAAGCACAGAAAAACCTTCAAATCGACACTTAAATAAAAAATGATGTTATAGATTTATTTTTTTCCAAAACGTTAAATTTATAGATATTTTGAAATCGTATTTTTTGCAATCGGTACCATTAAAACCAAAACCGCAAAATCAACCATCAAATTGAAATGAACTGCTACCGGTAGCACCCATTTTAAATTTCGAGTATTAAAGTGAGATTTTTTTTAAAGTGATAATCGAAATCATCGTTACTGCAAAGAAAACCATCAACTCAACCCTAAAATGCTTACTTTTTAAATCTTATTTTATCACTCCAAACACAACATAATATATAATGCCATGAAAACAATACATTTAAAAATATATATTCATAACCTAAATTTGGAAAAAAAGAACATTAAAAAATGGTGAATAAAAACAAAAACTAAAAAAGAATGAAAAAAATTAAAAAATTTCAAAAAAACAATAAGTTATAAAAAATATATATATTTATTTTTGAAAAAAAAATAGTAAAAAATCCATTAAAACTTAATATATATATATATGACAAAAAAAACAAAAAAAAATACTAAAATCATGTCAAAATTCAAAAAAATCTAAAATAAAAAATATTAACAAAACATTAAAATCAAGAAAAAATCATTGCAAATTTAAAAAAACAAAAAATCTATATAACTATATTATATAATAATAATAATAATAATAATAATAATAATAATCGAATAAACACTCATGAACGGCTATGTGGAATAAACAGTGCCAAGTTGTGTAAAGTACTTTGTTTAATTTTATATTCTCTTTTATATTAAATGTTTTATGAAAACATAATCTTATAGATAAAAAGTATGTCAATTATATCATGTAGGTTAAAAGTATCCTAATTATAGTGTGTATTTAAATATCAAAAGTAAAAAAAAAATTAAAGTATTTTTTAATTATATTATAGAATTTTTAAACCATATCATATGTCATATAATCATGCACCAAACAAATTTAATTTTGGTTTTAAACTATTTTCCAAACATTATTTCATAATATTAATCAAAAAATTATTAAATTGAAATTACTAAAAAAATTGTTAAATTTAAAAAAAAAATGTTAGTTATTTTTTATTTTCAAAAATTTAAAATATGTAATGTAATATGTGTTGGCATGCACAACCAATCATGTTGTAGATTTGTGTATTGTTGTAATTCTAAGTGAAATTTAATGTATTCATAACGTTACTTTAAATAAAATTTACATAATATTAAAAAGAAATTCAAAATTTCAAAAAGTGAAAATCAAAATAATTAAAAGGAAAAATAATTATTCGAAAAATTGGTTTTAAAAACAATTACTCTTTACCAAATATAAATAGTTTTCCAAATTTAAAAAATGACCTGAGTGGAAATAGGGCATTAATTAGCAAATAATAATACAAATCAATGAAGGCAGATCAATTATTATAATATAATAATTGAATAGTTATATTCATGGGTTTTGTTGAGTTTTATTTGCTGGAGGACCGGGGGAAATGTCGGGCATCGCCCCCCGCGCGGGCAAGGGTCAGGTTCCATGGCGTGGGGGGCTGGGGCGATGCCC
>SNQJ01S0067087.1:44731-58987 GCA_010110895.2 Picea sitchensis | reverse complement strand
ACTTTGTAATTGTCCGATGACCAATCTGCAAAAGGGGATTTGGTCCTTATACAATTACCGTCTTGATTAATCCTCAATGGGGATTAATATAATAAAAATAATATTAATAATGACATGATTAATCCACAATGGGGATTTAATCCAATAACAAAATAATAATAAGAATGCTCTTCGCAGTTACATTATTTCAACAGATTGATGGTTGAGATACATGGTTGTAGCACTTGCTTCATGGTAGAGGCATATCATGAGTGATATGACACTTGTTTTAGGCACATGGTTGGCATGTACGTAGATGCATATGGTTGGTACACAATTGGAACATGTTCTTGGAATATGGTTGATACACTCCATTAATTATATCATATGGTATATTGTATGGTATTGATGTCCACGGTTGATGTACATGGGTGGTGTGCATGGTTGGCACACAGTATGGCACAAGATGTACATGGTTGATGTTTTGTTCGTGATTCTGTATTCATTATTGACATATCTTTTGCTTCATGGTGTATCATATGGCACGAGTTTGATGCATGGACAAGTCCAAGGATCGTCATAGGAAAATAAGATCATTCTTGAGAAGTTGATCTATTTTTTGGTTGAGCAGTAACATTTGTAGCAGAAGAAAATTGCAGTGGTAGCATATTGTTCATCTTGCAGAGAAGATAGGGGGAGACATACCCACAGGGGGAGTCATTCTTCTTCCCATGATTTCAGGAGGAGAGATTCATCAGATGCAGGATAGAGATATAGGTGCTTGGAGAGAGAGCACAGAGGCTTGTTTCCAAGGGGAACGATGGTCACAAGGGGAGCATGAGCGATATTTATTCAACATTACATCATAGTGATATCCCTCGTTCAAAAGGGGATAAATTATTCAAAGGACGATCAAAGGCATCCAGACAAGGGGAGCATCCCCAAGGAGAGTTCAGGCAGGGGACCAGCCCCAAGGAGAGAACTACCCTATGCCATTGTTGTCAAAGGGGGATAGATAGTCACATTGATGTGATTGATATGACTATTGATGAAGAGCAATGCCATGTCTACATGTTTCCATCAATGATTGGTGTTGACATCAATGTTGGTATTGCCATCAATGCCAAAGGGGGAGATTTGTGCATTATGTTGTCATTGATGTCAAACATTTGATGTATTTTTCATAGTATCATTGATGTATTGATTCATGGCCTATGTTTTCATAGATGTAATTGATGTCAAATATGTCAAGTGGTGTCATAGTGAGGTATTGCCATGGATTGATGTATAGATGGGATGATGTAAAGGTTGGTCATTATTGTCTTATCATGATTGATAGGAATAACCAAATGGATAAACTCCAAAGTGGTACCCTTATGGTGAAATCCCTCACGTGAAGATTCTTTTGGATAAATTTCTCAAAGTGGTCCCCTTATGGTGAAAGCCCTCACGAGAAGACGCTTTGTGAAGTCCAAATGGTTAGGTATCCCAATAGTGTAGTTAGGGAACCCAAGTTTGATTAAGGAATAATGTAATGAATATCATTGAATTTGCAGGAGAAACTATTCCATATGGATAGTATATGTCATGCCATTTCCGTTGATATGTGGAATGTCACATAAGTCCTCACGGTTAGAGAGTATGGCCATGTGATGTTGGAGAACCCTCATGAGTTATCTATAAGCCTCTAGGAGGTCAAAGAAGTCAAATTATTCTAGAAGCCCTTAGAAGAAGTTGACCAGTCAAAGTGGTTATTCATGGGTTAAGTGGTTGCAACAAGAAAACAATTAAAAATAAATTAGTTGCAACTAGAATTGGAGAGTTTACTATTTGTGGATAAAGTGGTTAAGTGGAAAAAGTGGTTAAGTGGAAAAAGTGGCTAAGTGGACAAAGTTGGTTAAGTGGACAAAGTGGCTAAGTGGAAAAAGTGGTTAAATGGACAAAGTGTCTAAGTGGACAAAGTTGGTTAAGTGGACAAAGTGGCTAAGTGGACGAAGTGGTTAAGTGGACAAAGTGGTTAAGTGGATACTTCTAGAGGAAGCTACTTGGAGAGTATACCTAACAGAGAAAGGGTCTCCCATTAGTATCCATTTGAGAATATTGAATATATACAAGTGACTGAGGTAACCAAGGGAGATCTAAGGCTAATTTCAGAGGGAAGTTGAAGTAAGGAAGGCTGAAATTTAAGGGAGGATAAGATCTTTTGATGATGCTTTCTAAGGTATGTTATTTACAGGTCATATCACCATTTTCGCAATAACATTTTTTCTAGAATGAATCAAATAGTGAAATATAGAGGTTGATGATGCAACATATCCAATTAATTGTGATAAAAATTTCAGCTTGTGGGTCATTGTATTTTGGGAGTTACACTCCATGGAAAATAGGTTTTGTGGCTAGTCCTGAAACTAGTCTAAAACAGGTCTTTCAGGTAACGACGTCATAAATTCTTCATACCATATCTAAATTCAGTAAGACCAATTTAGTGGTTATATTATAGTTTGTAGTATGTTTTGTGCCAGTTTCATATCCATATAGAAACTATTCCATGCGGGGCATGTTGTAAAAGTGAGTTATCTAGCATAGGACAAAATTCAGGAGGGTCTTCCATATTTTATATAACTTATGTTATGGGAAGTTTCAAATCGTGAAATTTATATGAGATGGACTAAAGAGATCATAGTATCTATGGTTAAAATTTCAGCCATTGAATCACAATATTTTTGGAGATATGCTCTGTGGAAGTTAGGGTTCCTGAATTATCCTAAAAATATGTTTCAAACAAGTAAGCTTGGTATTTCTGCTATAACCTCTTTTATGTGGCTTTGGAGACTGTGAAATTTGTAGAGGAATGACAGTACATGTAGGAGTACCTCAGATATAAATTTCAGAATTAGAAACATAAAATTGATCTTGTGGTGAATCTTACAAGTTGAGGTAACTTGTTGATTGCATGGCATCGTGAATGAAGGGAGGTTGATGAAGTGTTTGGTTGATTGTATGGGCAGATTCTTGTGATGAGAATTTGTTGTATATATATGACTATGACTTGGAGTAGATTCTATAACTGGTTGACTAGTATTTTGTTGGTTGTACTACTAGATCAATTCTAGTTGGATAGATTGCATTCTATCGGAAAGATGAGTCTTGCGACAAGTCGAGACTTGCTTGAGAGTTGGTTCTCTCCTTGGAGTTGGTGCTCCTTACTTTATTTGGTGTTGATAAAACCCCCATGATTGTAGTCGCATGTCAAACATAATACAAAATCTTACACATACATATGGTGTCTCTTGTGTTCATTGTGCTTATGGATTGATTTCTCTTTACTAATGATGGATGTCATTGGTGAATGGTTACATGCAATCTTACAATGATGATGTGTGATATTATGTTTTGAAATGGTTTCTATCTTGAAGTGAGAAAAAGTTGTAAAATTCCACACACTAATTCACCCCCCCCCTCTTAGTGTGGTTGGTGTGTCCAACAACTTGATTTATGTTTCTCGTTGCTCATCGTTTGAGGATTTTCATGTGTGTTTGTTTTATTTCTCTTTTGCGACATTGAGTTCTTGATTGAAACTTGTTTTATTTCAGTTCTTTTTATACTTTGAGTTCATTCTTTGTTTAAAAAAAAATTTCTTTGTGTCTTTTGTATCTGCATCTGACTTTTTCATTTTGATTGAAAATAATAAAGCATTAAAGGATTCACATTTTCTTTCTTTTAAAATCAAATAAAGAAGATAATTGTGTTCTTGATTTTGGGTAGTGTAGTAGATGCATTCAGGAAATTGAGTTTGGGAATTGGGTGTTTTTCTTGAAGAAAGTTGAACCTCTTCTCCATCTTGTATCGATGATTCAATGAATAAAAAGATTTGCATCTCATTATTTTGCATTCTTTTGGAGTCAAGTCTAAAACGTCATAAGTTTCACTTTCACACCCTTGAGTAAACAACAACCTTAAAATGAAGCACTTATAAAATTGATCAGACACTTTTATATTATCTGGTGGCAAACCTACATTAGATTAAAGTGTAGGGCTTTGGAATAGGTTGTGTGAATAAATTTCCAAGGCCATCAAACAAAGATAGATTATTGTGCTAGGGAGTGGTAAATCCAATTGTTCATATAATCATAGTCAGGATCCCCCTCTCACAAAGGGGTTAAACACAAGGTCATATGTGGGAGAGAAGCAGATATTTCCCCTCCTAATATTAACCCACATAGCAGAAATATTGTATATTGGGTGTTCTTCCTGAGAAAAAATTGGTTTCATTTGGTCTGGATCTTCATGAATCTCGAATCTGTTCGGGGATCTCAGTAGTATTTCAATCCACTTGTCTTCAATTCTCTTGAAGAATTTCAGACTTGTTATCCTGCCCATATGTTCCTTCTTGACTGTTGATTGTACCCTCCCAAAGGCTGACTGCGAATTGGTAACCTTAGTGGCCTATATCTGTAGGGTTGATACACAAGGTGACAATGAAGGGGAGTCTTCATCATACCTGGGTTAGATGTTGGTCAAACTCACTTGGGATCCTTGGAGGGTACACCCAGGGGTAAAACCATGTGGGATCTTGCACCAAGGTGTAAGTCCATTAAGAAAGTCCCGAACATAACTGATCCACCCACTCTATCCCAGTGCCTTCCTATATTGATCTCGTGATGTTGGATTTCGTCACCAACTAGTGGTATCATCATAGGAAGGTTTGTTTGATTGTTTTCTTCTTAGATTTGTAGCATGTGTCATTTGTTTTCTTTAGTGGACCTTAGGTTGAGTTAATGTCAATGGCGTCAATTCTAGGGAGTACCAATGAAGGAACCCATTTTCACAAGGAACTTTTTAGCTTTCCTTCTTTTGGAAATGTCGGTCCTCTGTGCATTGCCACACTGAGTCTTCTGGAACTCACCATTGGGTTACCGGTTTGGTTTTTCCCCACTACGGTGATATCCACTTTTTCCAGTGCTTCGAATGCACCTCATTCTTCAGTTGTAAGCACACTACCCAAACATCAACCTCATGTCGACCTTTCACCTTCTTCACCCACCAGGTCTCCTTCCCTTTCTCCTTCTTCACCTAGTGAAAGCTCTAAAGAGAGTAGCTAGGTTGATAAGAAGAAGAAGAAACGGAAGGARAAGAAGAAGAAGAATCATAAAGAAATCAAGCCTCCAACTACATCAACTCATGTTGGATCTGAGCAACCATCTATTGTTAATTGTATTGGGAGTGTTGATAAATTTGACAAGTCTACAACAAAGAATCCTAAACCCAAATTCCCTTGCAGGATTTGTAAGAGTGACCACTTTCTGAGAGATTTCCTTGGTCTCCCTAAGGTCTTAGAAATGTGGTCATCCACGTCATCAAACTCTACTGAACATGCTAGGAACATCCCATAAACTAGTGATGTCAAGGTTGGTAAGAAGAATAGAACTGTCAAATTTCCTTCTATGTTATGCGAAGGTGATCATCACTCTCACATTTTCCCTCGTATGGATGAGGCTTCTTATATTTTGGAGAATATTCAACTTCCAACTGGTTATCGTAAGATATCACCCAATCCGTCGTTATTTTATGGACTGGTCAATCCAGTTCCATCCCCAGTCAATTTGGTTGATCAGGTGGTCAATCTGGTTTCATCCTCGATTGAGCCAGTAACCCAAGTGAATGATCCAGTTACGTCATTGGTCATCCCCACTCTTCATCTAAAGAGTGAACCAAAAGTGGTCGATTCAAATCCATCATATATTGATCCCACTCCTCCCATAAAGAGTGAACCCAAAGTGGTCGATTTGAGTCCATCATCAATCAGTTCCAATCCTCCCTTGAAGAGTGCAACAAAAGTGGTTGATCTGGTTCCATAATCGGTCGATCCCACTCCTCATTCACAGAGTCAGGATGTCACTTAGTTCTACCTCATTAATACTGATTCACCTAGACAAGGGGGCACTCTGCCCATCCCGATGGCACCCCCTTCAAGCAATTAGATGATTTATATTAATTGGAAACATTTGACAGAACCACGTCTTCCTTCTTGTGTGCCTTTCCAAATCACCATGCAGGTTTGTGATAGGAATATTCCTAACACTATAAGAGACAAATTTTCTTTTGTTAGCATATTATCCGCGAATTATTGGCAATATTTTGGTTCCCCATAGCTTGCGCCTATGACTCAGAATTTGTTGACTTTTAATAGAAGAGTTATTCAACCTTTAGATATCCTTCCTCTATTTTTGATTACCTTGGGAGAAAAAATTGTCTACGTTGATGTGATGGTGGTTCACGACCCCTTAGACTTTAACGTGCTCCTCGAGTGAGACTATGTCTATGTTATGGGAGATTTTGTGTCCAATATCTTTCGAGTGATATGTTTCCCTCACAATGGAAATAAAGTAACGATCCACCAAATTTCATTCATTGACCCTCATCTAATGGTCAACCATCCATCTTCCCTTAATGGTCCCTACATGCCAGCGATGTCCGCCCCGCCGCGAGTCAATTATGTAACGAATTTCCCCATGCGTTCAACCCCGCATGAGAGGGGATCTCTCCCTTCTCTTGACTTAGATCCGGTAATTGACATGGTCATATCTTCAATAGGGCTATTAGAGCCAGATCTCCCTACCCTTGTTGAGGTCATCGACATGTATTCCTTCCAGAGTGTTTTTCTTCCATCGAATGAAGATCTCCTGGAATCCCCCTTGAAATGTATTCCTTCCAAATAATTTTCCTCTTGGAAGCCATGATCAAGGAGAGGTTTTGAGCACATTTTTTCTTCTCTTTAGCAAGCTTGTTAAAAAATGAAACAGAGGTCTTGAGCACAGTTTTGCTTTTCTGTGGAAATATCGTTAAAAAATGAAACAGAGGTCATGAGCATAGTTCATTGTCTTTGTCAAGCTCGTTAAAAAATGAAACAAATCCCCCTCCATTCCAATCGATTATAACTTTSGATCGAGTACTTGAACCTTMTTTTCATTCTCCTGGTGAAAATGTTTCCATTAGTAACTAGAAACCTAAATGAGGAAAGAAGAAGAGTCATCGAAGGAAACGACTCTTGGGGGGCAAGTCTTCAACCTCTGGACATCATKCTRGAGMAAAACCACCAACTTTTTCCAAAGAAGATGGGGGAAAACTACCTCTAGAGAGACACGATGCTTGGAGTGATCCTTGTTAGAAGGTCATTCCCATTGTAACGTAGTAGTCTTTTTCTAGAACGAGCTCAGTATTTGTTCTTTCTCATGCTCATAAATACATGAGAATAAGTTACTAAGTTTAGTCTTTGTTATTTCTCATGCTTGTAAATACATGAGAATGTAACCGAGTATAATTTTATCACTTTTTCAGACTCATAAAGGTTATACAAAAAAGGAACCCCCTGGAGTCTCTGTTAAGATCTTTTGAGACTCTCTAAACATGAAAATATTGTTGAGTGATATTGCTTCCTTTCACACTCGTTAAAAGGTTTGAAAGGGCATCTTTTGAGTGATAGTTTATCTCTTTTTTGGCCTCGCGATACGAATTACGAAAAAGGAACACTCTAACCAAGCATGATAATAAGAGTTCTCCCCTGTATTGTTTTATACTTTTTCGGACCTTAGGGACTAAAATTATGAAAAAGGACAACCCTGGAGTTGCCTTTAAGTTATTTTCAAACTCTCTAAACATGAAAATCCACCGAGTTTTCCTTCTCTGGACTCGCTAAAATAACACATTGAAGGGCCCATATGGGAACAAACCCTTACTTCTTCCAGTTCGTTAAACTAAGGAAGAGGGACTTACAAAAGGTGATTTATATCGAGCACGTGTTACCCTCCTCGAGATCGTGTTACCCTCCTTGAGCTCATTAAAATAAAAAGAGGTACTCATCTATATGGATAGGGGAAAAAATTGAAGGAAGTAGGTCAAGTTTTTTGAGAATTTTTACAAAAAACTCTTGCAATCTCCCTTGAACACGGAACTTGTTTTAACCTTCATCCTGAACACTTGGATAATCCACTAAACCTCTGCACTGAACCAATCCTATGAGTATTTCCACTCCTTTGAGTCATCCGAAGAATGTCATAGAACCTGATGCATTATGTTTTGGTCCACTCTACGTTTATGTTTCCAAGTCTTATGTCATGCCTCAGTGTTCAAGGAAAGTATCCGCCTCAAGAGTCAACCATCTAAAAAATTACCAATTTCTATACCCATGTCAGTCTATGATTCATTCACTATATCTCATCACTTTTTTGCATCAGTTTCGTGTCGATGATGGGGGATACATCAGGGCCCTCCTTCGATGAGTATTTTCCTGACGACTTCAACACATCATTCGAGAATCAAAATTAGAAATCAGTTAGTACCTTGGGACCTGCATGCCTCAATGGAAAACATCCTCGCTTCCAGCAGTGGATTTACATCATTGACCTTTGTTTGGATGATTCCACGAATGTTCGACCTCAGCTCATTTATTCACATTCGTTGGAATGTACTAGGATACCTTGGGAATCATTGACATCATTGGTGATCTCCCTCGCACTTGTTAATGGTATACATCAATGCCCAATAATCAAGTGGTTTCTACCATGTTCGACATCAACCTATTTATTCACATGGATAGATTCATATCACACCAGACTTGAGACGAAGAACCCGGTTTGAGCATTCACTCTGTCATCTCCTTTACCCAAGTTGCAAAGGATATCATTTGATGATATCGATGTACTTATGTTGTCACATATATCCACGTTGTAGTGGTATGTGGCTATGTCTTATCATCTCGTAGCTCCACTATGTATTTTTCGTGACTACGATCGGTCCATGCCATAGAAGTATGGATCCACATTGTATCACTAGTGGCCATACCCTTAGTCAATATCATCATGGATCCGCAGTGTATTTATTGGAAGCCATACCTTAAGTCATTTATTACCCAGGTATAGGTATGCCTTCCTTGGGTTTGAAACACATGATAACATTTGTTTGATGGTTGTTTGCAGCTTCTACCAGGTTCTCTGACTCTATACCCTTGCTTCGCAAAATCTACAAAGTGTTTCGTTCACCATCTTTCATCTTCTGACTTCACACTTTGGGGGGAAATCCCTTACACGTAAAAATTCCTCACTTCGATAATGTCACATTTTCATTATCACAAGTGTCGCAAGTGTCTCACTTTTGTCACAAGTGTTGTAAATGTCACATTTTTCGTTTTGCATATGCTGCATTGCAAACAACACCATGGAAACACTTGATAAATCCTCTAGAACATGTTGGAAGGAGAAGCCACATCATTTGACAGACAAAACAAAGTGTTTTTCTATGAGAATTGATCATCTTGACATTTGTTTGGAATATCAACGCTCCCCTGCTCATATGCAAGGAGTTCTAGCGCTCTATGCCTATCTAGCAGGGACCGTTGTAGTGCTCTGTTGCCCTTTTTGAAGGAGCATCAATTGGTTGAGAAAATCATGGGAAGAAATCCCACTTTTCTCTAAGGACATCTAAAGATGATTCAAGTTGGTTTGGCTCGAATCTATCTTTAGGTTGCATCTAAGGGAGATGCCACAACTGATGGAGTCATATCCTCAACTTATCCCAAATATAAACAAGGTGGTTGAGCCTATCAAATCCTATAAAGGGAGGCATTCTCATGGTGAACGAGGCAAATAATCAGCAAAAGTATTTTCATTATGATCGTGGATCTTTCGAGAAAGGGGTTGGACAAGGAGGATTTGGAGAAGCTGCTACAACACCATCCATGATTGTAAGTGTCTCTTTCAAGTTCTCATCAATATACTCGGCCTATTCTCTTATAGTTTGTGTATATTACATATGCTTGTCTATTATAGATGATTTTTTTTAATCCAATATGCTAGAGTAGGAGTTTCCTTGCATCTCTTTGTTGTTCGTAGTTTCGTAGGTATCAATCTATGTGAAAGAGTTTGGACATCAAGCTCACATTGGAGCAGCAGGGACAAACATCGAAAATAGGTACGATCAACTTTTTCTCCGTTTCTCTCTTTGGATAGTTAGACAAATCTCAAAGGGATGTTAGTGTCCATTTGTATCTTTCTATCATGGTATTAGGGGTCTAGAATAAAAGGGGATATTCACCTGTCCACAGGGGAATTATTCCATAACAATCATTGGTGATAGAAAAAGGAGAGAAGGTAGGTACATTGTATTTATGTACTGGTAATACTGACTCTTCTATATCTTTAGCTTCTACCGGTGTGGATACAACATTGTGGCATGATAGGCTTGGACACATGAGTGAGAATGGGATGCAGATACTTCACAAAAGAAATTTGTTGCCAGATATTAAACAAATTGATTTGGATTTTTGTGAGCATTGTGTTTATGGAAAACAAAAGAGAGTCATATTTCTCAGAGTTGGAAAAGAAAAGAAGAGTGAAAGGTTAGAGCTTGTGCATACATATGTATGGGGACCAACTCAGGTATCATCTCTCAATGGTTCTCATTATTATGTTACTTTTATTGATGATGCAACTAGAAAAAATTGGGTTTATTCCATTCAAAAAAAATCTGATGTTTTTTATACTTTTAAGAAATGGAAAGCTTTGGTTGAGAAGGAGACAAAAAAAAGGTTGAAGTGTCTCAGACTAGAAAATGGAGGTGAATACTGTAGCAAGGTGTTTGATGATTATTTTTCATACCATGGTATTCGTAGAGAGAAGACAGTTCCAGGAACACCACAATAAACTGGTGTGTTAGAAAGGATGAACAAGACAAGCATGGAGCATGCAAGGAGTATGATATTTCATGCAAGGTTTCCCTTACATTTTTGGGTAGATGTTGTAGATATTGTTGTTTACCTGATAAAGAGAGGACCTTCAAGTTCTTTGGATGGTGATATTCCAAAGGAGGTATGGACAGGGAAAAAGATAAACTATTTTTTTTTAAGACTTTCGATTGTGAGGAATTTGTCCATATTGATAAAGAAAATAGAACAAAGCTTGAGGAAAAATCCAAGAAGTGTACCTTTATTGGATACAGTGTTAATGATTTTGGCTATCTCTTATGGTATTATGAAAATCATAAAATCATTAGGACTAGAGATTTCATATTCAATGAGAAGGTTGTTGGATTACTAAGAGGGGGGTGAATCAGTAATAGAGAAATTTAATCCTTTTTAACCATATAATCCAAGTGTTATATCAATGTAGTATTATCATCCAATAACTACAGAGTAAATAAGAATTGAACAAATGAACAATCATACACATACACAGTACACCAGTGTTTTACGTGGAAACCCAAAGTGGGAGAAAACCACAAAATGTTTTTTCTTATATGTCTTGAAGAATTACATTCATTGGAAGCACCAACTTCCTTTTTTTTCTAGCTGCAACTGGAAGGAGGCTCCAACCCCCTAGTTTCGCAGGATACAACCTGAGGGAAGCTCTAGCTCCTCAATTCTCTGGCTACAACCAGAAGGAGGCTACAACCCCCTATGTTCTCTAGCTACAACCGGAAGGTGGCTACAACCACATGTCCTTGCCCCGTCCAACCACCCTAACGTATAAGTAGAATGATGGAACCATTGTCACACTATCACTGTGATATATACTATTGTAAACATGTACCAATCAACCTGTACCAATAACCTGAACCATGCATCAACCATGCATCAACTTGTACCTCAACCTGTAATAAGCATGTACCATAAACAAGTGCATCAACCATGCACCAACCTGTACCAACCAACCTATAATCAACCTGTACCATAAACAAGTGCATCAACCATGCAACAACCTGTACCTCAACCTGTGCCATGAACAAGTGCATCAACCATGCACCAAACTTGTACAAATAGTTTTTCACAACAATTTGTCCAAACAACCTATCACAACAACCTGTCTCATCAATATTATCAACCAAATTAGATCTACTCACTAGGATCAATCACCAAGACAACTCTAAAACATGTTCATCAACCAAGCATAACACAACAACTCATAATCATCACCAAGATCAATATGTGCTTTTAATAATATACCAATACAAGTATGTTGCATCATCCATAAACCATGTGTCAACAATACTACTAACAAATACCTCCAGCCATGTACCAATTATGTACCAATCATGTATCAACTACTCATCAACTATGACTTATCAAGATGTACCAACATCATCAACTATACACCCCATGTATGTGCCAACTCATCAACTACTTGTCTCAACCATGTACCCAACATGTACCTCAACCAAAAGCCTTCAAAAGTTTGATCATCCAAATATGATTTGTAACTTTGTAATAGACCTGGTGTATATGATCACATATCTGCAAACCTTCCTTAACTTTAACAACAAGAGACTATCATTTTCATCAAACTTTTCTTTAGTCTCACATGACTAGTTTTGGATTAGTCGACAACCCTAACTTGAAATAATCATAACTATGTACCTGTAATGACTAAAGATCTGAAAATGATACACAATTTTCTTCAGTTTTTTTTATGCAATTCCTCCAGGTGTCACTACTTGGAACCTCTCAGAAACGGAGTTACAACAAAAATAGAACACCTTGATGAATTTTGGCTTATTCTAGAGAGTGACCTTGTAGAGCGTTCCCCACACAGAATATTTGTTGAATCGATTTGAAAATGTTACACAGAATACTATAGACGGTACTCTAACCAAAAAATTTGGTATTACTGAATTTGTATCTTTTATGAAGAAGTTATGACGTTTTTACCCAAAACACATGTTTTAGACTAATTTCAGGACTAGCCACAAACCCTATTTTCCACGGAGTGTAAATCCAAAACTAAAACGACCCACAATATGATTTTTTTACCATAGATACTTGGATATGTTTCCTCAATGGAATATCAATTTCACAGTCTGAGTCATTCTAGAAAAAACATTATTGCAAAAATGGTGAGATGACCTATAAATAACATACCTTAGAAAGCATCATCAAAAGAATTTATTCTCCCTTGAATTTTAGCCTTCTTTTCTTCACCTTCCCTCTAAAATTCAGCTTAGATATCCCTTGGTTACAAAAGTCACCTATATATATTCAATATGCTCAAGTGTGATGTAAAATGAGAGAGCCTTGCCTCTTATTTATGCTCTCCGTCTTCTAGGTCACTTAACCTATTTCTAGGTCACTTAACCCATTTCTAGGTCACTTAACCTATTTATAGGTCACTTAACCCATTTCTATGTCACTTAACCTATTTATAGGTCACTTAAGAGAGTGACCTTGTAGAGCATTCCCCACACAGAATATTTGTTGAATCGATCTAAAAATGTTACACAGAATACTACAGACGTTACTCTAACCAAAAAAATTGGTATTACTGAATTTGGATCTTTTATGAAGAAGTTATGACGTTTTTACCCAAAACACATGTTTTAGACTAATTTCAGGACTAGCCACAAACCCTATTTTCCACGGAGTGTAAATCCAAAACTAAAACGACCCACAATATGAATTTTTTACCACATATACTTGGATATGTTTCCTCAATGGAATATCAATTTCACGGTCTGAGTCATTCTTGGAAAAACATTATTGCGAAAATGGTGAGATGACCTGTAAATAACATACCTTAGAAAACATCATCAAAAGAATTTATTCTCCCTTGAATTTCAGCCTTCTTTTCTTCACCTTACCTCTAAAATTCGGCTTAGATATCCCTTGGTTACATCAGTCACCTATATATATTCAATATGCTCAAGTGTGATGTAAAATGAGAGAGCCTTGCCTCTTATTTATGCTCTCCGTCTTCTAGGTCACTTAACCCATTTCTAGGTCACTTAACCTATTTCTAGGTCACTTAACCCATTTCTAGGTCACTTAACCTATTTAAAGGTCACTTAACCTATATTCCACATTTTTAGGGTTAACCACTTTCCATAATTAGAAAGTGCTCCATCACTTTATCATTTAAATATTCCTCCTTGACTTTGTCACCTCACTTTATCATTTAAATAATCTTATTTGATTTTGTCACTTCACTTTATTATTCAAATAATCCTTCTTGACTTTGTCACTTTACTTTATCATTTAAATAATAATTTCTTATTTTCAATCTATTTGACTTCTTTGACCTTTTGGGGCTTCAAGCCAACATATGACGGTCCTCCAACTTCGTATGGCCATAACTCTCAAACCGTGAGGAGTTATGTGACGTTCCACATACCACCAGAAATGGAATGAAATTTACTATACATATAGAATAGTATTACCTACAAATATATCAAAACTCATACCATTATCCATCAAACAAACTTGGGTCCATTACCCAAACCCGGGTTCTCCAACTT
>SNQJ01S0067087.1:19722-44721 GCA_010110895.2 Picea sitchensis | reverse complement strand
CTTCTCATCAAGACCCTTCATGGCATTTACAAGTTCTTCAACTCTTAAAAAATGCTTGCTAATTGTTTCATTTTCATTCATCTTTAGTTGTTCAAATTTCAATCTGTATGTTTGAAGTTTGGCATCTTTTACTTTCTCATTTCCTTCATAATTGCTAATAAGTTTATCCCACATTGCTTTGGCAGTTTCAAGATGCATCACCTTTACAAACTTAGCTTCAGCAAGTCCATTCAAGATAGAATTCATTCCCTTAGCATTAAAACTAAACTCTAACTTATTGTCCTTGGAGGCTAGAACAACAGGCTTTGTATATCGAGTCTCTACTACATCCCAAACATCAACAGCCAAGGCCATTAAGTATGTTCTCATTCTAATCTTTTAGAAGGAAAAAATTGTTCCATCAAACAGAGGGGGCTTAGTGGCTGAAATCCCTTCATGACTTGTCATGTTTAAGCTTACAGATCTACCTTTGAATAAAAGGAACCCGCTTTGATACCAATTGTTGAAATTACTAAGACAGCTGAGAGGGGGGGTGAATCAGATGTTATTGTGCTTAAACAATTTTAAGTCTATTAATACATTCTTAATCTTTCTTCAAGTGATCATCAACATTATACAACATATGAACAATAAAATAATGAACATCAGTCACACATAAGATATACACAGAGACATATTTTCACGAGGAAACCCATAAAGGGAGAAAACCTCTTCTTCTTTGAAATGATAGGTAGTCTTTTAAGTTCTCTACATCATCTATAATTGAGCACCAACTCAATGTGAGGCTACAACCTCTGTTTTGAAAGATGCAACTTGCTGAGAGAACCAACTCTCTATTTTCTTTAGCACCCACTAGAAGTAAGCACCAACTCCCTGGTTTCTCTAGCACCAACTGGAAGGGAGCTACAACTCCCTGTGTTTAAGAACCCACTTGAACCTCTAAGGACACCAGTCCTCCCTAGCACCTCCCAACCACCCTGAAATATGAATACGAAATATTGAAACCAATTACAGTGATATAGTGTTCAATAACAGCTTACCAGTCTCATCATTGTTCTGCAAGATTTTTCTACTCAGTCTTCCTCACTGTCTTCCAGCATGCATCCACTGCCCATTTTGTTCCTCTACCTTTTGTGCTCTGTGTTCCATTCCTATTCAATGCACCTTTTGTTTCCTATACATTTCAGCTGCTGCACCACCACTTTACTTCCTCACACATCCATTACTTCACCTCAGCAACAACGAACTCATCACTTCTCTGTGTTGTGTTCTTCTAGCTTCTGTGCACCTTATCCATGCAATATGTGCAATGCTTCTGCATATCTTCATAGTGAGTGCTCTGTCTTATCATCATTATGACTTCTCAGCTTCTCTGGCAGTTTTTCCATGCATTCAGCATCACTGGATGTCATGTTGAGATTCCTCAGCCTCTCTAGCAGTCGAGACTCTTCATCTTCTCTGGCATAGTCGAGCTTATACTTTCTGCTTCAGTTACAAACTTCAACGCTCATCCACTTGTCAGTCCCTCTAAGAATCATCTTCATTCACTGGAAGAATCTTGGATACCCTTCATCTCCTCTGGTGATCACACAGAGGTCTCTTCGAATCCTTTGGCAGAGACCATCAATGGTTTCCAGCAGTTAGACTGCGAGGAGCAACATTATCCCTTCGATCGTGTCCAAAATCCCTTGCACCGTTGGATTGAATTCATATGATCTTGTGTTTATTTCGCCAATTCGCATTTCAGTATTTCAGGATCCCCATGGTAAAGGTTTTGTTACTGTCCATGTCTCGATCCCTGAAACTCCGAAATGGAGCTTGTCTGAACTAGCTCCTTCTTTTCTCGTGACCACCGACGGTGACCATAGGCTATGCCAAAAGGCGCTTCATATTTCACAAGTTTATAAACTTCATCGAGTCTGATTGACGGTTGAAATCTCCATAGATCTGACGGTCCAGGTCTTATCGCGATCTCGCATCTCGTGAGTTTCCACACCATGCTCGGTTGACTCCAAGTCAGCGAAATTCCAATCGCTTGCCACTTTTCCTATGATTCTATGGTCCATATCAGATCTTGAATCAACGGCTCTGATCATATCGTGATTTCGGCATTCTTGTTGCAAAGTGTTTTGACACTCCAATTTCTGGTATCCGAAACCACGAAATGGGGTTGGATCAATAGTCCACATCAAACCTTGATCTGATGGCTCAGATCATTTCGCGATTTCGACATTTCACGATTTCAACATTTCTGTGGTATTGTTTCTTGACTCTTCAAGTCGCGATTCGCGAAACCCCAAAATGGAGTCTTTGACATGCTCTGATCTTCTGCCACGTGTCCCTCTTGGATCAACGATCAATATTTTATCAAGGCTTCACATATCGCGATTTCAGGACTCCTGTGGTAGGATTTATTGACATCTCCATCTCACGATTTCTGAAATACCGATAGCCAAAACTCTGAAATGGAGTTGGACCACCGCTTCGATCTTGCATTTAAAGAACGTGCAGGTTCTTCCTGATCCAACGATGGTCGAAACTTATGCTCAGATATGACGCCTGAGATCTGTCCTCCTCTTCTGTGTGTTCTTATTTCCTACAATATGATTTGATGGTCCTCCTTCTTTCGGGAATTTAAATGGGATCCAACGATCACTGACGCTTCTCCTCCCAAGCTTAGGCACTGCGTTCGACTCTGCGTTAATTCCTCCTGAGCTTACTTTGTTCTGGTTTTTCCTTCGCTGCATACTCTGATCTTGCCATCAGTGACAAGCATATACTACCTGTAAAGCATGCCAACCATTCTCTACACTATCTCTTATGATCTTATCGAGCTTTCTCTGCAGTGTCTTCCCAAAATACTTCTGGTGCCCATCTGTTACATTCTTCCTGTACTCAAGCCATCATCGTTGTTGTACTTGCCATCAATGACAAGCATATGCTGCCTGTAAAACATGAAAACAAGGAAGTGTTATACCATCATTCTACCAAAGGTAACCACTTGAACCATTATGTTTTTTTATTAGATACAAAGAAACGAAGGTAGCCTTCCAGACATTTGTTCACTATCTCTGTTTGTCCATCGGATTGAGGATGATAAGATGAGCTATGAGCCAATTGAGTACCCAAACAAGAAAATAATTCTGTCCAAAAATGTCCATTGCAAATGAGATCTTTGTCACTTACAATAATCTTTGGGCTTCCATTTAGCTTTTGAATTGTCTCCATGAATGCAGTAGAAATTGTATTGGCTTTGAAAGGATGAGAGAGTGCACAAAAGTGTGTGTACTTGGTAAGTCTATGATCTGGATTATTTTTGGCATGAAAATGCGAGTGGAGATATAATAAAGAAATGTACAAATATATATCATATATCCAATAATATAACAGAGATATATCATGGATATAACAATAAAAACATAGATACAGTAATACACAATTTCTATTAATGAGCGAAATGTACAAAACTGTAGAAATACAGAGTGAAGGACTCACTAGAATGGTGGAATCTTATCTCTGAGAAGAGATTTGACGGCTACACTCATTCGCAAAAAGATGATTGTTACAATGAGGCTCCAAAGGCATTTTAAACATAAATAAAATCTATAACCCTAACCCCATAAGATGAAAAGCCAACAGTTTTGTGGACCTCGTTTTGGGTAGCTTTGGTGTATCAACTTTTCGGGGGCGTAACTTTGGCATATGATCTCTGTTTTGGGCACACGATAGCTCGTTGGAAAGGTATCAATGAGGAGATTCATTTTGGGGGATATATAAAAGCATACAGTTTTCATTGAGGTGTCTGATCATGAAAAAACACCCTTTAGGTCCTCAAAATGGCCCTAGAAGTTTAGGACCCGAAAAACTACTAAAAATAGTAATTTACCAGGAAATTGTTTTGAGCTAGTTGGAATAGGTGGGTGGCCACCAAGATCCTCCTGGATCAATCCTCCCTCCTTAGGAAGCAATGGTATCCATTGTGTTGAGTTCCTAGGAGAGAGGGGGAAACCTCTATTGAATCTGAATATTGGTGAGTTGCTTGCCTTGCTGGAGAAGTCACGTTGCTTATCTTGTTGAAGCCTGTCATGAACCTATTGATGGTAGGGTTGAATATGTTCAACCAACCTATTTTATATTGGCTTGACTATTTAATGTGTAGGTACCATTGTAGGTGAAGAAACAATATCTTCTTTCTCTTCTGAAATCTTCTTCTCTTGGAAAGAAAGGTCTTGGGCCAAGGCTGTAGTGGTTGTAGTGTCCTTTTGTTCACCTTTTGAATAGATTGTGAAGAGGCTGAATTTTGTAGTATGAGATATTACCTTGTGGCACTATTTTGGTGGGACAGTAGTTATAACTACCTCTAGTATCCTGTAGATATGACCCCTGAGAGTAAAAATGGCACTATGAGGTTTAAACTCATAAATAACATGGCACTTCAACATATATCGATGGCCCAAAACAACATTTGTTGGCCCTTGGTTATGGAAGTTAGTGAAGATCAAGGAAGATAAGGCAAAATGTGAACTGCGCGGAAGACACGGTGATTGTTATTGGGTCAAAGTGAGCAAAAGAGCAGAAAAGATAGAGCGAAGTAAAAGTAAGCAAGTCGATGAACGAGGATATCGAGGATGATAGATCAGCAAGGAAGAAGGATCGTAGATAGCTCAGCAAGAGGAAAAATCCATTGTTGAATGCGTTGGAGCACCGTGCGAGAAGGAAGGAAAGATAGGTTGGCGAAGCCTTGAAAACGTGGGTCAAGTTGACTTAGGGTTTTGGTATCTAGGGTTTTGACACCTAGGTTTCGGCCTAAGGATGTCGTTGAGTAATTGTAATGTATAAATAGAGGTCTAAAGGACTTGGGTTGGGTTGTTGTCATTGTTATTACTATTTTTGGTATTATGATTGTTGTTGTGTGATTGAGTGAGTAATATTGAGAGAGAGGGAAGTGTTGAGTACGTGAGCCTTATGTATTGTAAGATCTTCAACTGGGTGCGAAGATCAACCCTATAGCTAGGTGCACAGGGAGGGGAGAGATAGTGAGGAGAAGAAAGAAGATCTGCTAGCTAAGAGCACAGACAAGAACTATATGCTTCATCTTAATATATTATAAGCACACTTATGTGGATGTAGCCCTAAAGAGAGGGTGAACCATGTATATATTGTGTTGTGCATGATTGATGCTCTGTTCTTTGTCATTTGGTATACCATTATTGCATTACTGTGCTAGATATGCTAGATAGTTGTGTGGAGTAGATCTGAGTTGATGAGTGATATATGCATGTTGTACTGTTCTAGTATTAGATCCACTTGATATTCCCCTTGGTTGTAGACATCTTTATCCCGCAACCCTCCCATAGTTGCTTTGGGTGAGACTGCATATGCTTCACAGGTGTTGTTGAAAGGTCCAGTAGTTAGGGCTTGTCGGTGCACTCTTGGAGTTGAACCCTAGGTATGCCCCTATGCCAACAAATGGTTCTGTTTCTGGGACAAGAATATTCTTGAGGGAATGTCAAGGTGGTTTCCATCAAAGACAAAAATTCAAAAGTGGATATAGGATCAAGAAAAAGACTTCGTTGAAGCCCAGAACAAGAACCCTAATCTTATTACAGAGGATTGGTTGGAGAGATATATCTTTACTGACCTACACAAGATTTTCTTTGGAGGAATTCATCAGGAGCTATATGAGTGGTTAGCTAGGTTAGTAGATACCCAATTTGAGATCAGATCTATACCTCCTGTGGTTTGGACATCGGCGCTGATCAAGAAGGTCAAGAGAGTTGATAACGTCGTGTCATGAGTAGTAGATCATTGGTTTGATAGTACCATTAGAGGGTATATCATCGAGTTTGTTGTTGACAGAGTAGAGTCATATAGCCAAGCTAAGAGATATTTCTTCAAGGGACCCAGAGGAAATTTTTTACATTTTCTGAAGTTAAGGATCAATATGCTATTGCATGAGAAGAACATCTTGAAGATACAATGGATCGGTCGGATCTAGAAAAGCTAATGTTCAAAAATTCAGGCAGCGACAGCGACACAGAGGTTGGACATGCGCATAGTGGGAAAGCGTTCAGAGAAGTTCATATTGTGAATCTGTTTAAGCAGAACTACAGGGATGAGGGTTTCTACAGTGGAGAAGAGGAAGATCTGACGGACAAAGAGCATTTAGAACCCATTGGGACAGAGGAAGGGAAAGTTGAAGAGCCTCGCCGGGAAGAGCTAGAAACTTCAGGAACTGCACAGACTACTGAAGTAAGTACTATTATCCCTCCTATTGATTCAGTATCATTAAGTAATCAAAGTAATCCAAACCACCAGAGAATTCAGAGCACTGTCACTAGTAGTCCACCACATACTTAGTCAGGAACCCTAGGAAGATCTATGGAAGACGAGATGAGGCTCCCTATTTTTAGGGGAGATGGGTCTGAAGACCCTGATCATCACTGGTTCCTATGTGAATCCATATGGAATATTAAGAATGTCATCGATGAAGTTGTTAAAAGAACTCAGTTTAGTACTACCCAAAGGGATCGCGCACTGAGCTAGTACATGAAGCTTGTCCAAGGACTTGCACAGCCTAAGCTGCTGAATGAGATCAAGAATGCGTTGATTGCAGATTTCAAGAAACCCAAGTCAGAGTCACAATGTATTATAGAGCTGAAAGAGATCAAGAAGAAGGTAGCGAAACCTGTTTGGGAATTCGATCAGAGATTCAAGACCTTAATAGGTCGATTAACTTTTCAGATTCTAGATGAGCAGAACAAAGAATGGTTCATTGATGCCCTCTTACCACACATCAGAGTTCCTTTGATGCAACAGAAGATTTCTTCGTAGGCTGAGGCACTAGAGATCACCATGAAGTTATATTCAACCCCTATGGGAGAATCCATCTCAGGTATGAGTCAAATCTTGAGTCAGCTAACTAGTTTGTCTATGTAGGTCGAAGATATGAAGAAAGAAAAGGGAAAAGATAGAAGAGAAGACATATGGTGTGTCAGATGTAGATCAGAAGGCCATAACAAGGAACACTGTTCCCTATTTCATGAATACTTGGCCTCTGGAGCTCCGAGCCCTTTGAAACAAGTCACCCTACCCTAGTGTGAGGTATGTAGGAATAGACATCGCCCTGGTGAGTGTTATTACATGCAAAAATATGTTCAGACACCTACAAATTTGTATTTCACATTCTATAAGTCCGTAAGGCATGATGATAGATATTGTAGGTCTTATGACCTCATGCACGAAAGGTCAAGAGACATTTACAAAATTCAAGGCGAAGTACAGCAAGAAGGAAACACTATGCAGTATAACTCCCCTGGGAGAGGAAACTACAGTCCTTGTGGTGGATTCAGAGGATGGGGATGAGGAGGAGGTATGGGTCGAGGCCGAGGACAGATCATCTGTTACAACTACACACAACCAGGAAATTTAGCAAGGGACTGTTAGAACCCTTGCACTACTTGCAGCTATTGCAGTTCCTTCGAACATTTTATAGAGGATTGTCCTCTGCTGCTAGCTAAGCTTCAGGAAAGATGAGGACCTCAAAAAAACCTGCAAKTTAAAYTGATATATGTTGAACCTCGYGGAGAAGACCCTAGATTCGTTTTTATTACTAGAGGAGGCGTTGTTATAGGAGAATACAGACTAACCCAAGGARAKACTACAAAAGACTCAGGAGTCAGGAAATCTACAGAGAAGACCCAAACTTTTGATGCAAAGAAAGAAAGATAAATATTTGAGGAGGCAAGAAAAGAGTTCAAAGCAGACCAAGGCTCTTCATCAAAGACATGGCCAGAAGTAAGAGAATATGGAATGTCTCTGGAATTCGATTAGTCTGCTTCACCAAAATAAGGGCAAGAGATAAGTAAGCTCGTGGAATTTTTATATACTTGTATTAAGTTGATTCAGGATGAGAGCGTTGTACAAGAAATACAAAATTTAATCATACAGTATGAGATAGGAAGGATAGATCCATTATTGAATAAGGCAATACATCAACTATCCAAGAAGAGAAGGACAAATAAGGAACTACACTTGAATTCTCAGATAAGAGAATATGATATAGACTATGTGGTCCTCGACTTAGGGTCGGAGGTCAATGTCATGACGAAGCAAACCTGGGAACTAATGGAAAAACCAAAGTTGATCTATTCCCCTATCAGACTTAGGATGGATAATCAACAAGTTGTAAGCCCCTTTGGAAGATTGGAACATGTCCCTGTGGACATCGATGGAGTAAGAAAATTTGCAGACTTTGAGGTAATTGAGATAGTTTATGACAACTTCCCTTACCCTACGATGTTAGGAATTGATTGGGCTTTCAATAATTCCACTGTGGTTGATTTAAATAAAATATGTATGATGTTTGAAAGAGATGGACTTAGGATCATTGCACCTTTAGATCTAGATGAAGGTCAGCAATACACAGAACCTATCAGAGAAGAAGACTGCATATATGAACTGGAAAACATATAAAAATTAACTGCCAGACAGCAGGATTACATTAATCCTATGGCCGATGGAAACCTAAGTTGGCGAAGTGATAGTGCATGCTCATCAGATTCATAAGAAGCATTGGAGAACTGGCAGAACAAAATGTATGAAGTATCTACAAGGAGATGTGCTAGATTAACCAGAGAAGTTCGTTGGATCAGCACAAAAGTAAGTAACTTGCCCACCTTTGATGGTCTGAACCCTTTAGAAACCTTCTTGTTGGAATTCAAAACAAGTGTACCAAAAAAACAGATATTTCTTGCAATGGATGATGCCTTGAAAGAAACACCAGCGAGATGGTGGGGGACACACAAAAACAACATTACATAATGGGTACGATGTCATACTCTGATGACTGCATGGTTCTCAACACAAGTAGAAGGCTACGAAGTTCAGTACACAGGTCCAAGCTGCCCAAAGGACCAGGTGCGAAGTTGCGAGGAAGTCGAGGGAACCATTCCTCAAGAGAAGTGGGTGCCCAAGTTCATTAACACGCTAGACACAACCCCTATCAACTGGTACCTTCAAGCAAAGTTGTGCCTCATCACTGCAGATTGGGAAGGTATGACTCAGAACTTTGTAACCACCTTCTTATTTGAAAGTCAATATCCTTCAGTGGATTAAGAATTACAGATTGTAAGACATAAATTATTTGAGGAGGCCTCTAGGCCCCCTTTAGAACAAGAAGAGGACAAATGGATTGCGCCTCTCCAGAAATTGCAAGGCTGTTACAACATCAATGTTGATGAAGACGATGATCCGAGGAAGGTGAACATCGTAGAAACAGAAGGCCAGAGAGATGCAGAAGGAGCAGGAGTTGAGCTACCATTCATTGAACAGCCAATCAAGATTAAGAAGGTCAACATTGGAACAGTGAAGACATCGAAGCTTGCAAATGTTGGAGATTACTAGGATACTGCTACTATTGACAAAATCACAGAGTTACTGCATGAATATCAAGACTTGTTTCCGACAAAGTTTACTGATATGAAGGGCATTAAAGGGCCTATGGGAGAGATGAGGATCCCTTTGAAACTAGATTCAAGACCAGTCAAATAGAGACCATACAGATTAAATTCTAAATATAAGGAGAAAGTGAAGATTGAGCTCGACAGAATGTTGGAAGAAGGAATTATAGAACCTATTAAAGAGTCAGAATGGATTATCCCTATGGTGGTACAAGACAAGAAGATAGGAGAGATCAAGATCTGTGTAGATATCAGGAAGTTGAATGATGCCTGTTTGCATGACCCCTTCCCTACACCATTCACTAACGAAGTGTTAGATAATGTGGGAGGCCAGGAGGTATATTCTTTTACAGATGGATTTTCAGGATACCATTAGATCCGGATTGCCAAGGAAGATCCCCATAAGGCCACATTTGCACCAGAATGGGGATCCTACCAGTATACAGTGATGCCATTTGGATTGAATAATTCCCCAGCCATATTTTCCAAGGTGGTGGTCGAAGCATTCAAGGAGTTTCTACATAAATTTCTAGAAGCATATTTTGATGATTGGACTGTTTTTAGTTTATTGAAAAATCATATTGAATGTCTAAGGCTAATGTTGGACAAATGCACGCAGTGTCAAATTGCCTTGAATCTGAAGAATTGCATCTTCTTCTCACCATTTGGAATGCTATTAGGTAATATTGTATGCAAGCAGGGATTAATTGTAGACCCATCTAAAATTGCCATTATAGTTGATCTGCCACCTCCTACTTCATTCAAACAGTTGTGCACTGCCCTGGGACATACGAGATATTAAAGGCAGTTCATTAAAGGACATTCCCAAATTACAACACCCATGGAGAAGCTTTTGAATAAATACTGTTAGTTTAGTTGGACAAAAGAGTGCCAGCAGAGCTTCGACACACTGAAACAGAAAATGGTTACTGCGCCTATTCTGGTTTTCCCATATTGGAGAAAAGAGTTTCATGTGCATGTCGATGCGTCTTCTATTGCCTTAGGAGCAGTGTTAGCACAACTGGGGGAAGGTGATATTGACCATCTGTTAGATTTTTCTAACAGGAAACTATCCACAGCTGAGATCAACCACACCACCACTAAAAGAGAAGGGTTGGCCATGGTGTATGCACTGCAGAAATTTCGCCAGTACTTGTTGGGAGGACACTTTAAAATGTTTATTGATCACTCCATGATGAAATACCTAGTCAACAAGCCAGTGTTGGGGGGGAGAATATGCAGATGGCTTCTTCTATTTCAGGAATATGACTTTGAGATCGTATTTAAACCAGGAAGAATGAACAAAGGTCCTGACCACTTGTCAAGGTTGGAACATGGCGAAGGAACAAAGGTCCCGACTAATTTGTCAAGGTTGGAACATACGGCCACGACTAGTTTGGAGGATGCATTGTCGGATGCACATTTATTGGACATTAGAAATATTGATGACCACTACTGTGAGATATTCCAGTTCCTAACAATAGGAATGTCACCGAAAGTGAGTATACAATTCTCAAAGCCAGAAACAACTAGTAGTGCATGTTGTAGACTTCTCACCTATAGTTGGACAACTATACAAATGGGACCTGATGAGACATTGAGAAGGTGTTTTATGGAGGCAGAGTGACCATTGGTCCTTGCGAAATCTCACGGCAGAATACAGAGTACATTATGCCGTGAAAGCAATCACAAGCAAAAGGTTCTTAGAGTCAGCCTTTGGTGGCCTAATTTTATACTATGAGATGCTAACCATACAGAGTCTCAAGCTGCGATGTATGCCAAAGAGTTGGGAAACTATCCAGAAGAGTTGAAATTTCATTAGAACCATAGTTGACCCTACAAGAATTTGAGAAATGGTCCATTGACTTCGTGGGACCTATAAACCCACCAGGCAAGCGAACAGGAGCAAGGTACATCATTATTGCGACATAGTACTTGACTATATGGGTCGAAGCAAGAGCAGTTAAGGACTGTAGTGCAACTACAACTGCATGCTTCATATTTGATGACATCATAACCATTTTTGGATGCCCAAAGATCCTTATGAGTTATCAAGGTACACATTTCATAAATAAAATAGTTGAAGCCTTGACTGAGGAATTTGCAGTCCACCATCAGAAGAGCACGCCTTACCATCCACAAGAAAATGGGACAGTGGAAGCATTCAATAATATTTTGGAGACATCATTGACGAAGATTTGCAATGTGAATAGGGATGACTGGGATTTAAGAGTACCAGCAGTATTGTGGGCCTATAGAACCACTTTCAAGAAGCTAACAATGCAAACCCCTTTTAAGTTGGTGTATGGTCTCGAAGCCATTGTCCCAATGGAATACTTGGTACCAAGCCTAAGAATTGTTTCCTTTACAGATATGGATGACACTAGCATTGTTCAAGAAAGGATTGCACAGTTTGTCGAACTAGAAGAAGACATATTCATTACAGGATTTCATCAGCAGGTACAGAAGGAAAGAGAGAAGGCCTATCATGACAGGCACATCAAGAAGAAGGCATTTAAACAAGGTGATATAGTATTGGTATATGACAGTAAGTTCATCAAACATCCTAGAAAGTTCAAAACACATTGGCTCGGTCCATATGAGGTCGCCTATGTTACAGAAGGAGGAGTTGTGCAATTGAAGACTTTGAATGGAGAATGGAAGGAAGTATTAGTGAATGGGAGCCAGCTGAAGTTGTATTATGACCACCAGCTGCCTCGAAGCTCTCAGTAAAAGCTTGAGGAAAAGGGTCTAGGTACCAAGTGCAATTGAATATGGGTACCAGACATAGAAAAGACAATCTGCACAGTGAAGTAGAGGAGGCATAGAGCAGAAAGCAAAGGCTACACTGCACAGTTTGAAGTCAAAGTAAAACAGAAAGATCAGATATGAAGTTCCTTGGGATGAGTCACAGGTGAGTGTTGGGGGCCTGTTGGCCCTTGGTTATGGAAGTTAGCAAAGATCAAGGAAGATAAGGCAAAATGAGAACTGTTCGGAAGACACAGTGACTGCTACTGGGTCGAAGCGAGAAAAACAGCATAAAAGACAGAGCGAAGTAAAAGGAAGCAAGCCGATGGATGAGGAGATCGAGGATGACATATCATCAAGGAAGAAGGATCATAGACAACTCAACAAGAGGAAAAATCCATTGTTGGATGATTTGGAGCACCGCGCGAGAAGGAAGGAAAGGCAGGCTGGAGAAGCCCTGAAAACACGGGTCAATTTGACCTAGGGTTTTTGTATCTAGGGGTTTGACACCTAGGTTTTGGCCTAAGTATGTCGGTGAGTGATTGTAATGTATAAATAGAGGTCTAAAGGACCTGGGTTGGGTTGTTGTCATTTTTATTACTATTGTTGGTATTATGATTGTTGTTGTGTGATCGAGAGAGTAATATTTAGGGAGAGAAGTGTTGAGTACGAGAGCCTTCTGTATTGTAAGATCTTTAGTTGGGTGTGAACATCAACCCTGCAGTTGGGTGCGCAGGGAGGGGAGAGATAGCGAGGAGAAGAAAGAAGATCTACTAGCTGAGAGCACGGACAAGAACTGTATGCTTCATCTTAATATATTATAAGCACAATTTTGTGGACGTATCCCTAGAGAGAGGGTGAACCACGTATATATTGTGTTGTGTATGATTGATGCTCTGTTCTTTGTCATTTGGTATACCATTACTGCATTACTGTGCTAGATCTGCTAGATAGTTGTGTGGAGTATATCTGAGCTGATAAGTGATATATGCATGTTGTATTGTTATAGTATTAGATCCACTTGATATTCCCCTTGTTTGTAGACATCTTTGTCTTTCAACCCTCCCATAGTTTCTTCAGGTGAGACTGCATTTGCTTCGCAAGTGTTTCCAAAAGGGCCAGTAGTTAGGGCTTGTTGGTGTGCTCTTGGAGTTGAACCCTGGGTATGCCCCTGTGCCAACAAAATCACAGACATCCAGTGGGGAAACATCACCTAATAACTCATCCTTGAAGGGTTGAATGTCATATGACAATCGACACTGTTGGCTGACACAAAGATCTTGTCCCTGGTGAAGCCACCCGATGTTGTATGGTTGCAGGTGTGGTGTTGTTGACAATCCCAACTGTTTGATGACCTATACTAAGACGAATTTCTTTTGGCTTTCACTATAAACAATAAAATGTAGTGGGGTCCCCTTCACCCATATATGTGAATCAAAAAAGCACTCCCCCTCTTCAGGATCTATTGGTTCTTCTGGTTGAATTGTTGCAGTCACAATAGTAACAGTGGGGTTTGCGTCGATAATCTGTCTTCTCCCATTATTTTCTGAATCAGATTCTAAATCACGGTTTGAATCCTTTTCTTTGATCTCATCCACCAGTGATTGTTTTGAGAGAAATTCATCAGTGTTGTGCTAGGGGATTTTGTGGAAATCGCACCACTTTCCAGTGTCCTTCTTCATCTTTCTATTACCCTTCTTTTCCTGTGGATTGGACTAGTTTTTCGGAGGCTGGTTGTTAGGGTCGTCTCTACCATACTTTGTTTGTTGCGGATTTTCATACTCGAACTTTTGTTTGTTCTGGTGAATAAATTTATGCTCAATTTTGATAGCATATCGATAGGCAGTTCCTAGTGATGATATGTCCAGGAAATCCATTTTGGTTTGGATGAACCTTTGCAGAGCCCCGCGGTATTTTAGAACCAAATGTCATTTGGAGTCTTTGATACCCATCTTGGTACACAAGGTATGGAAGGTATTGGTGAACTCCAGAATTTCTTTACCCCTCTCTTGCCGCACTATGGTCCATCTCATATACTGCTCATAGTTTCCAATAGGGTTTTACTATTCCTTTACTGCGTCCACAAAAAAATCCCAAGTGGGATTGGCCCCATATATTCCAAACTACTCTGTGGAAATTTTCTCCTAGTAAGTTTCCTACCAATGTTTGACATGGGGGAGAGCCTTAAGGAGTGTGAAGGTGATCCTTTCCCTGTTGTAAAAATTGTGAACAGAGAAATAACCTTCTAGAAGATTTAACAATTTCTCTAGGGAATCTACATCTATCTAAACTTCAAATACGAGAATATCAAAATTAACTTGTACCTTGAAAGGAGAGGTGCCTCAAAAGTGGTCGCTTGATGAATATGTGCATGTTGTTATCAACAGGCATTGAAGGATGTGGGAAAAAATCTCCATCATTTCGTCCCTTTGTCGCATGAGAGCTTGCTCAAGAAACATATTAATAGAATCTTCTACTCTATCATTTTTATTTTCTTCTGCCATGGATGGTTTCTTCATCGTGCGAGAGCGTTTATTCTCAAGAGAGACAAGCTCGAGACCTAAATTGCTATACTCAAACCTCGTCAGGGACATGCACTGAAAAATTATCAAGAGCAGCCTGCTCTAATACCACTGATCTAGATTATTTTCGGCACGAACTGAGAGCAGAGATATAATAAAGAAATGTACAGAGATGTATCAGATATCCAATAATATAACAGATATATAACCACAAACACAGAGATACAGTAATACACAATTTCTATTAATGAGCAAAATGTACAAAACTGTAGAAATACAGAGTGAAAGACTCGCTAGAATGGTGGTAGCTTATCTTTGAGAAGATATGTGATGGCTACACGCATTCGCAAGAATATGATTGTTATAATGGGGATCCAAAGGCCTTTTTAACATAAATAAAATCCAAAACCATAACCCTGAAAGATGAAAATCCAATAGTTTTGTGGACCTCGTTTTGGGTAGTTTGGTGTATCAACTTCCCAGGGGCATCACTTTGGAATATGATCTATGTTTGGGGCATGCGATAGCTAGTTGGAAAGGTATCGATGAGGATCATTTTTGGGGCTCAATCAAATCCTTTGGTTTTCATTGAGGGGCCTGATCGTGAAAAACAATCATTTAGGCCCTCAAAATAGCCCCAGAAGTTTGGGAATGGAAAAACTGTTAAAAATAGTACGTTGCCATAAAATTGTTTTAAGTCAGTTGGAATAGGTGGGTGGCCAATGAGACCCTCCTGGATCATTCTATCAACAATCACCATGATGACACTCTTTCCTTCGGACTTCGGTAACCCTGTGATGAAATCCACCGAAACCTCCTCCCAACRCTGACTTGGAATGGCTAATGGTTGTAAAAGACCTGGGATCTTAATTGTTTCCACCTTGTTTTTTTGGAAAACCAAACACTCTGTCACAAACCTTTGAACATCAGTTTTAAGGCGATCCCAAAAAAAATCCCACTTGACCCTGTGATAGGCTTTCAAAAATCCCAAGTTCCCTCCTACCGGATAGGTGTGAAATTCCAAAAGTACCTTTTGTTTGAGTTGGGATTTCTTACATAAATATAAGTGATATTTGTACCATAGTGAATCATTTTTCCATTTTAATGTATCAGATGCACTGGAATCATGTCGCACCCTTTGAATGAGAGTCCACACTTCTTCATCATTCTTCCATTCATCCCTTTTTTTTGTTATCCAATCACTAGTAAATTAGGGTCATTTTGCGACGACTATTTCGACGTTATTGCGATATTATGTCATGGATATTGCAACAAATCTTAGGTCTCCCAAACGTCACTTCGCATGACGTAGAAAGTGCGACGAACCTGAAACAACGTCGCAAGAGCGACGACTGTAGGAAGTTGTCACAAAAGAAACAAAGAAGAGATATTGCTGCCAGAGAGACAAGGCAGGGATATCGTCGAAAGAGCGACAAAGAATGGAAATCGTCGAAAGGGCGACAAGAAAGGGAAATCATCACAAGAGCGACTAGCTATGAAAATCGTCGCAAGAGAGACAAGGTAGGGAGGTTGTCGCAAGAGCAACAGGATAGAAAGATCGTCACAAGAGCGACAATAGAGGGAGAGAGTCACAAGAGAAACATGATAGGGAGAGCATCGTACGAGTGACAATATAGGGATATTGTCACAAGAGCGACAGGTTGAAGAAATCTTGTGACAAATCATCTATCGACGGGATCGTCGCAAGAGCGACGAGTACAAGGCATATTGCAACAAAATTTCTATACAAATTTTTGTGGATTGTATAGAAATTTCGTCACAATATTTATTGAGGTCATCGGTCTTGCAACGACATATATTTATTTAAAAAAAAAAAAAAGTGATGCCCTTATCAAAAATTGCATACAAAGAAAAAGAAAGTCTTTTCTAGAGCTGATCACTCTTGTCAATGACAGGTCGAGAATCAATTATAGTTGTTTAGTGAATAAATGCATTGACATGAATTTCTTCACAATGTTTAAAGATGACTAGATCAAAGTTAAAAATAACAATTAGGTTTTAACATGGATTCACATATAATTAACATCCCATTATAACAATTGGAGTGCATTGATGGGAGTCATAAATAATCAAAATTAGTGATTTTAAAGGGAAGCACAACTAGATGTTAATGTTTCTAATTTCCATGGTGACAAGAAACCAGAATCCCATGCTCCTGAATGTAAAGAGGAAAAGGAGACCAATAATATCCAACATCAGTTGTTGATGACACAATATGAATTTGTGAGGGATAGAACCACCTTAAAATCTTCAAGTGGGGAGAAATTCCAAGAGCAGAGAGAAGGTGGAGAAATTATATTCACATAGATATAATAAGAATTTGCATGCCATCAAGGTTCTTGAGTTGAAGACATTCTTTCCCCTTCCTATGATTGTAAATCTCTTATGAGAGAAGATTAATGATTGGGTGAAGGCTGACATGGTGAGTGCGTTGATTTCAATCATATTTCATAGCAGTTCATAATGATAGATGGAAAATTGTGGTGGTTCATAGTAACCAAGTTCATGAAATAGGGCAGCATGCATGTGTTTGTACATGGTAGGCACCCATGAATTCATAGATGATGGATGATAAAGTAGAGTGGTACATGGTAGTTTTACAACGTTGAAGTGAGTGACAACATGTAAATTTGGGTGCACTCGATGACAAATAGTTACATGGCCAATGGTAAATTTATAGTTTTAATTCAGTTTTTGATTAATTTTATTTGTTGATAGTTCTAGGTAATATAACATATAATTATGTCCCATCTACATTCTTTCTATGTATCGAAAAAGGGAATTAAGAAGTTTTAATAACTTTGAAAAATATTTTGAATTTTCAAATATTTATTTGAATACTATATTATTCACAAGTTTATAAAACATTGGCACTTTGCTATGGAATGTAATAACTAATATAAAKTCAAACTCTAAATGAAAAGTATGTCCCTGGTATGGTAGGARCTAATAACAGAATTAAAGGGAAWTTYTTTTTGTAAATTAACAATAGCGTTTGTGATATTATATTTCAGAGATAATTTAATCTGTTTAATTGAACAAACTATAAGCAACATTTTTTTTTTGTAAGCTAGAAATTTATATTACCTTTAAAAGACAAAAATTACATAATATATCCATGACACTGGTGATGAGGCTGCCAGCGAAGGAAACCAGCCCCACCACCAGGTGTTAAAGTTCCAAAAAACTTGTCCATAATGGATGAAAGAAGACACTACTACAATAGTAGTTGGGGCATAGTCTATGATCATACACAAAGAGATGTCCATGTGATCTTACTATCCATACTGAAACTAAGAAAATCAAAATAGAACAGGTCATGTAAATTATTTACTATGATAACTACTAGGAAAAGCATGCCTGGATGACTTAGGAAATTTTGGAGTCGTGACTGAATGAAGTAAATTTTCTGGACCGCGCCTCTATTGTGGATCTTCTAAGCCTGAATCTAGGATCCATTCCAAATGTTTTTCCATCAATTATTTCCAAAAAATTTGTTCATCGTTGTCCCTGCATAGCTCCAATATGAGTTCGCATTGAATGTCTATAAACCCAGGAGGAGGTGGTGTCTGCACCTAGGGACTAGAGGAATTATCAGTTTCAGGATTGGGCACAGGAGAACCGAAGGATGAGGGAAGAGTGAAGAATCATTTGGTTTCTTTAGCAAACATGACTAGATGAGGGCAACTATGTTCCATGACTGTGTGGCACTGGCACTTGTAGGCGAAACCATACGCCCGAGATAATTTGCAACCGCGATCACATAGACCAAGAAAACTGCCACCAGCTCGTTTAATCTTGCCTCGTTCCCTAGGAATGAACATGACATGGCGATAGAAGATAAGAATTTGAGCAAAGAAAGGAAGTGAAGGAGGAACACAGAAGATAAACCAGATGAAAGGAAGCAGGGTGCTGAAGAGGGGGATGGACCAAAATGAACCAGAATTGGGGAAAGAAAATCCTAAAAGAGTCCTCTAAACGTAGTCGCCATCCATTAAGGATTTTCACTGAGTGAATCTGAAATCCAACGCTCTCACACTAAGGGTATCCATTGAAAAATCCAAATGACATAAGGGTTCTAATAACATGTTGAACAAGATTAAATGAACACCGACAACAATCAACCTCAGGGAATGTTGGGGAGGTTGCAAGTTGACATAAACATAAGGTGGAGGCATATCAATGTGACACCCCATCAGGGGAAAAACTATAAGAAACATTAAAATAAGATACTATAAGGAAAAAAACAAGTTTTTAACCAAGAGATTTTATAAATTAATAATATAAAAATACAATAGTATATTTAAAACAAAATAAAAAGTTTACTCAAGATTGCCATCTGAGTGGTTTAGTTTTGTGGCATTTGCATGATGGTATTTTATTATCTCAATGATATAATGGAATATAGATAAATAAGGGACAATTAGTTTTGCAATGAGAACATAAGTAATGATTTTTAAGTTATTCTCATATTTATGTTCCTTCCAATCATTTTTTTATCTATTAGAAACATTGCATTTGCAAAGTGGGTGGAGGTGTTGATGAATTGCTATTGTCTTTTTTTCATCATGCTTGGTAATTTCACAAAAAATATAAATAATAAATAGAGTAGTGTTTTTCTTAATATCCATATTGAGATATCAAGTAAGCATGATATGGCTCTTCTATTGTTGGCAAAGTTTATCTATTGAGTATCTTGATCAATGTCCAAAAGAAATTCATCATTAACTAATTTAGTGTTTAATTTATTAGTAATGTTTTTCAATGATGTAAAGCCTCCATGGATCAACTCTATCAATTCTTTCCAATGATGGAACTTTTCTTAATCATAGGGATTGGTAATGATTTTTTGCTAGCATAATGGTTATCGTCTAGTTGGGAGGATTTTGGTTTCAAACATTTATCTTTTTGTTTTTCTACATGTTTGTGGGAGTGCCTTGTATCTTAACCATCATGATATTTGGTCAAGGTATCGGTTTGACCATGTTTGACTTAAACACTTTTTATGTACATTTAAGTCAACTTGGATATTGGAAAAATATGTGTTATGTAACTTTTTGTATATATACCATGAGTCATTATGAATGCATTGAATGTTGTATAAGTTAAGTTGAGATTTATAACATGCATGACTATATAATGAGCATTAGAATACCTGGGTGTTTAACCCAATTGGGAATTTTAAACCACGCCTAAGGGAATTTCCATGCTATATAAGTTGATATAGTAACACAACACTAATGATCCAATAAAATAATAGAGAACTAACGTTACTTTTGTAAATAAGTTGTAAATGTATTTTAAAAATAACTCATATTACAATAGTAATTAACAAATAAATTATATTTTGTACAAATGAGTTTTTTATCAATCAACCTACATAGTTGCACTACCACATGGATGGGAGATGACACATGAGAAGGCATGCGAGAACATTCCACACCCTTTGTCTCGAGACACGTGTTCTCTCATTTCCAATGTTGGCCTCCTCAACTATGTTGACGAGGCAATATTGTTGAGGGTGAAGAATCAATTTATATTACATCCAATTCATTAGTGGGATAAAGGATGTCAAACATTGTGGGTGGGGGTGAGCAAGTAATTTATCTCATGAAAGCATGATATGTATTTATCTTTACATTATCCAAGAGGGAATGGGATGCTCCTTATTTTCCCAATATGCCTAATATGTCACTATTTTGATGCAGATGGACTACATGGACAAGTATTGTAGTGTCGAGGTGGTTAGAGTAGGCAAACATAGGGTGAAATGTAGGACAACTCATTGTTTCCAATTTCGAGCATGATGATTTCAGAGGACCTGAGGGGAATTTTCACTATCCTCTACACCTTGAGTTGTTCTCTTGGTGATGGGAATTAGATATACTACAAGCTAATATATTGTGATGATCATATTATTGAGTATCGCACAGTTTATAGGTGTAGCGTGATACTTTCAAGATGTTTTTTTTTCTTCATGTAGTGTTAACCTTAGATTATTATTATGGCACTAGTGGGAGGTTGGGGTCATTCCCTTAGGAATTTGAGTTGTATCATATATTTTTTGAGAGGTTTCCAACCATTCAACTTGAAGTTAAATTGCTCCCTCACTTTGAATTGATTCTCATCTGTAATATGACTTGGGGGAGTTTCATGCCCAAAGTGGGGCAGCCTATAATTCCTTCCAAACCTATACTTCAATGATTGACATGTTTGGTCATTTAAATGAGCCTCATTTTGAGTTTTACCATATGCCTCCACATGTGTTGGTTTTTCATTCACCCTCATTCTAGTTCCAATTATGTTGATGGGTTGAAATGGCTCACTCAACAACAAGGGTTCACCCTAGTGACAAGTCCCAATTAGATTGATCCTTGTTTGATATAGGGAAGCCATCCATATTTTGTCCCAGTAGCCATTATTGATTTGGGTTTTACCAATTTTGGTATAGAAATGATGAATAAAACACATAACCAAACRTATTACCATCATTATACCTAGAAATAAGTTGATTGTGAAAATAAAAACATGAATATGAATAAATAGTTGCAAAACCCAAAAYAGTTTTGTATTAATCAACTAATTACAACTTCATGACTACAGGTTTAGACAAATATTTCTAGAAAGTAGAAATAAGAATGCAAACTCTAAACATGAAATAGTCTACAATGTAAAGGATGTTCCTACAACAACCCTAATGCTCAATAGATACAGAAGAATAGTCCATGACATATGCATCATAGGAATGACATCTCTCCATAAAATTCTTGGCCAAAGGTGACTAACATCCTTGTTTCCACTTTTCACTCTTTCATACATAATGTCTTTAGATTAAAATGTATAATCTCCTTTTTAGTATCAATACCTGGATGTTGTTGCCACAAGATATGTAAGATGAAAATATACAAACTTTGAATCATATTTTATAAAAAAAAAATTAACATAAAGAAGTCAATTGACAACTTAATAAGATGCTCAAGTTTACTTCCTTGAGTTGAATCTCCTTTCATGGGATATGGCATTGGTCACTTTGATAATTATTTTAAGGACACATTAGTTGAAACGTTGTGTTATTGGGTTTCTAGGCCATTGACAATGTGCCCATATTTTCATTTTTCGAATTTGAAACAATGGTAAGTAATCTCATAAAACTTGTAACAATAAAGTTCCATATCTTAACAAGACCTTTACAATGGTACAAATATGACACAAAACAAATTTTGGGTTCATAAGTTATGGTGAAAATACTAAAATATGTGTTTCACAAGTTGCAAAAAGATGCATGTTGCATGTCACACAAAGTTCAAAGTTCAAATATCACACGTCGCACCAAGTTCAAGTTTTGCATGTCACATGTCACACCAAGTTCAAAGTTAACAAGTCAAACCAAGTTCAAAGTTCACGTGCATGGAACAAATGATTTTTTCATGTTGTATATCGCATGTCGCAACATTTTCAAAGATGGATGTCGCATGTCACAAGATTTTGAAAGATGCATGTCACAAGTTGTAATATTTTTTAAGTTATTTTTACAACTTCCAAAAACTTCTTATTGCATCTTCCCAAAAAATTATTGTTGCATGTTGCACCAAGTTTAAAGTTTGCACATTGCTTGGAAAATATGCTTGCCACATGTCACATGTCACAAGACTTTCAAAGTTGCATATATCATGTCACAAGATTTTGGAAGTTGTATACTACATATTCAAGTTCTTTTTGTTGCCTAGACTCCATAGCCCAAGCACAAGGCACTAGATCTTGCTTGGATTCTCATGTTATATCTTAAAATAAAAAGAGATTACCATTCTTAAAAGACAAAGAGATACAAGTTTGGAACTCTTGAAACCCACAAACAAACAAGCATGCAAAATTTAAATCCAAACTTGAACAATTCAAAATCTTAAATTTCATGTTTGCCAATGCCTTCAAATCGCTAGGATGATATCCATGGAGCCACAAATTGATGCAGAAATTGTATGTCAAGGCCAATAGAACCAATAGAACTAAGGAGTATTGAATCAATATATACCAAGTCTAAGAGAAGCTGAAATTATCATTAACTGTATAACAAAATTACATTCACAGATATATACAAGCCATAGAAATAGCCTTGTGTATATTATCAGATGAAAAAGTACCAATAATGTCAATGCATTATATACATCATTACATGTTCAGCTATATAATGTACATCTAACTGTCCTATAAAATTATTACACATCATGGATTTATTTTAGTCTTCTTTTGTGCTTTCCAGGTCTTAAGTAATTCATCCATCTCCATGTCTTCGTTTACTGGGTGCTCTTTAGTAGCTGATATTGTTTCATGTCTTTCACACCGAGTACGTATGGTCTCGTACGCATTGTGTGGATGCTATTGTGAGGGGCCATCACCTACAAAAACAAAAAATATTAAATTTATATGGCCAATTTTTAAATATCTTTGAAGTAGTTCATTAATATTAAAAAAAACAATGCAATGTAATTATTTACCTGGTCCTCTAGTCGACATCGTTGGAATGGTTGTCGGCCTATTCACCTGATCTTCAAGTCAAGGAGGATCAACTATGACATTCTCTGCCATTGAAACATCAAAATTTAATATACCTTGGGGTTCAGTCACAAGAACATCTTGGGGCTTCTCCCCACTCGGATGGGGATGCTTGGGAGCACCATGATCTTCTAACTACATTGCACTATCAACGCTCTATTGTCCAATACTAATGGTTTCGTTGATAGTGTTGCTCCCCTAATTAAAACAAAGTAAGACATTAAATTATGGACGATATCAGACATTTACATATTTTATAAGTAATGAAAGGTTAATGTGGACTGATTTTTATTTACCTTATCTCGCAAACTAGATCTTGGGGTCTGCCCCATGCTTTTCCTACGATCAACCATGACTTTATAACTGTACTTGTAACCAAGTTGGAGATCTTCCTCTGTGGTTTCAATTCTGAATTCGTCACCCTGCATTGCATAAGGGTATGGTTTTTTAATGTTTTTGGCTAGAATTACGTGAAAGTTGTAAGGGGATACAAATAATATTATTAATATGTTTGGGTACTTACGATTCATGACTGTAACCTTGAGTAGCCTCCTTGGCCTAGCTTGTGTTGGCCATGTTTGGCAATCCTTTCTTTGGTTGCCTTCGAAGTGTTAGGCAACCTATCATCGAAATTTTCAAGTATGTTATATATAACCACACTTTTATTTATATCTAAAGAAAATTAAAGTTGGTATTGAAATCAAAATATTGTAATCTGCCTTGGTGTACCACTTATTTTTTCTCCTGATTTTTTCAAAATCTTCTCTTTTGCATCATCAATGATCGCCTTCCACTCCCTCTCTGGAATTGAGGGAGGACACTTATACCTAGGATTTCCTGCCAAGCTTCGTCTATAAATATCCTGTGTATATTTTAAATATTCTCTCACTGCAGAGGTGACCACTTTTTTATTGAACGTGTCTACTCTAAACAGGTCTTCAATATAATCCATAAGTTCCTTTTTGAGGTTGGAATTCTGGCAATTCCACCTCATGCGTAATGTTGCCCCAAAAATCAACAAGGCCTTTCTCTCTAGGTGCCTATAAAAATGGTCGTTTCCTACACACAAAAATATATGATCATTAATTTAAAATTAATAATCTAGATGATTTGTGTATGATATGGACAACATTAAAGGATTAAAATATGAATTAAAACTACATGGGAGTCTTGATTGTTTTAATGGAAGTCCATTATCGTCAACCAAAAATGTGCACGGAAGGGTCCCCATGCTTTTCACATGTCTAGCTCCAGGAAATGCAACTATGTCAACCATATTACCAGCCTCATCTTTGCCACCATCTCTAGACTTTGACCGATGTGTGGATGTCTTTCATTGTGTGTCATGGCTCCTATATAAATTAGGTGTGGAAGATGGAGAAGTAAATAGTACTCTAGCAGTTGTATGACCGCCCACATCAGGACTCTGTAGCATCTCTATAGCGCCACTACTACCAATACCGGGTTGAACAGGCTCCAAAAATCTCTTTATAAAAAATAAAATGTTTTTTCGTGAGATAATGTAAAAGTTAAAGAACAAAGTTTCATAATTGAACATATGAGTACATTAGAAAAAAACAATTTAAATTATGGTTATTACCTTATATGTATTTCTGTTCTAAGACTTTTGCGACCATTGTTTTGTTCAGAGAGTTCTTTCGGATCCATCACATAGGTTTTATGTTTTTCGACGTTTC
>SNQJ01S0067086.1:26387-39867 GCA_010110895.2 Picea sitchensis | reverse complement strand
ACAAAATCAGGCCCTTGGCCTCCAACCCTTAGGCTCTCTGGCCTAACAATCACATAAGCCCACCGGCTTATACAAACTTGGCTCACCAGCCTATAACACATATTTACAATTCATTTCATACATCAGATTTACAATTGGGCTCGACTTGGGGACATTACAATATGACCATAAAATTGTTGCGACGCATTTACTGTATAAACAAAGAAATTTTGTCGTCGCAAGTGAGACGACTATAAAATTCCTGTGACACATTTTCTATATAAACAAAGAAATGTTGTCGTCGCAATGTCGATGACAATAAAAATTCTTGAGACAAGTTTTCTATATAAATCAAGAAAATTTGTCATCGCAANATAACACATATTTACAATTCATTTCATACATCAGATTTACAATTGGGCTCGACTTGGGGACATTACAATATGACCATAAAATTGTTGCGACGCATTTACTGTATAAACAAAGAAATGTTGTCGTCGCAAGTGAGACGACTATAAAATTCCTGTGACACATTTTCTATATAAACAAAGAAATGTTGTCGTCGCAATGTCGATGACAATAAAAATTCTTGAGACAAGTTTTCTATATAAATCAAGAAAATTTGTCATCGCAATGTCGATGACGATAAAAAATCCTACGATGAATCTGCTATATAGACCACGAAAATTGTCATCGCAATGGTCGTCGCAAGGGAGACGAAAAATTGGTTTCACTTAGTTTGCCTATATTTTCGTATTGGCAACAATATTTCTTTTTTTGTCGCAATTGTGAGAAGTTCCCTAGTATTGGCACGCTTGCGACATAAATTCAAGTTCGTCGAAAGTGCCATGGTCCATGAAATGACATTTCAGAGACTCAATATTTGTCGCAATATCCACGACATAACGTCGCGAGAGCGTTGAAATAGCCATCGCAAAATGACCCAAATTTGCTAGTGGGCACTAGTCTAACCATTGGACTACAAGTTGTAACAGAGGGCGTGGAAAGTATCCTATAAACGTTGTCTGTGTAACTTGCAAACCATAAAATGTGAGCGTTTCGTTCATAATAATACTAAATTCCCCCTCCAAGTTGTTTCACTCTACCAATAATACTGAATTCCCTCATAATAATACTAAATTCCCCCTCTGATTTGTTGCACTTCGTTAAGTGTTAAAATTGAAACCCCAAATCTCACACAAACAAATTAATATTGAGAGTCAGACCGTTGCAATTTATTCCCACATGTGTAACACAGAATAAATATACACCTTTGATATAAGTAGTTGACAGAATATAGTATTGTCTCTTAAGAGATATCCGATAAAATTGGAACGATACAGAGAATATTAGCATGGCCCATATGCAAGAATGATACGCACAAATCGAGAAATGGTCCAATTTTTTTTTAAAATTTTTTCGGATTTCACTCTTCACTGGTTTTCGTTGCTATATTGCTTTTGGATCTTTAGTTGTTTCTGCTACTATATGGTTTTTGGATCTTTAGTTGCTCCAAATCTGCACTTGATATTTTGGACTTTATCTCGAGAAGTTTGAGATTTTGTGGTAACAAGCCACATAGAATGGAGCTAATTAATTACATTTATCAAATAATACAATCGATATATGCAAAGTTTGAAACCAACTATAATGGGGATATGGAATTGAAGGGTCCAATGTGTATCAAGGAGGATTCTAATGTTGATCTATTTGATTGCAATTGGAAATTTATGACTCAACTTTTATTCATTGTGGGAGAATTTAAGAAATCCATTTTATCTCTACTAAGATGTTCTTTACAATTACAAAAATACCTAAGTCATGTTTTATAATTACAAAAATAACTAAGATTCAAGAAAGGAAGATCAAATAAAATCCAAATATGATCCCAAAAAAGTTGAACTAACATCATTCCCACTTTTGATATTTATGGAGCACCATTCACTTAAGGTCAATGTGAATGAGGTTGTGAGACAAATTGGAAATCAAGTCAGGATTTAGTCATCAATGAAAACATTTATAGGATAACTAGTTCATTGATAGAGAACACGTGCACATTGAATTCAATCCTAGTTAACCACTACATTTTATTTCATTTAGATATTTGGTAGAATTTTTTTGACTATAGGAATAAATCCAAATGAAAATTTTGAACATGGAATGAATGCCAAGAGGCATGTTTGTAAGTGTGAAAATTCATGGAGAATATATTTACTTGTATTTGAAAGAGTATGGATACATTTCTTCCTAGATACCTTAGGGAATTTTGTAAGAAAATGTATAAATTTGAAGAGCGGAAGGAACAAATTATGAGATTGGAAAATACTAAAGAAGATTTTCATTGATACCTTCTCTTTTCACATGAAATACCATCAATTGTTTTTTATTATATTGGCCCTAGACGAGTTAATTACAAAATAGCATGAAATATTAGATGTGAATTGAATTTTGGACAACAAGCTTCAAAGGATTTGACAAGCAAATCAAAAGTTACAAAGAGTTGGAAAAACTATTAATTACCCTAGGAATCAAAGTTGTTTAATGCAAATCAAGTTCAATAGCAATTTCCACACTTGAAAATAAGTGAAGGTTTTTTGGACCATGGATCTCCTAGTGGGGAGGTTTGATATGTCAACAAAGAATTGCTAAACCAACCTTGAGGAACTGGCCAAGTCCTAAGGAAAAATATTTGATCTCAGAGGATTCGACAAAATCCAAGTATGGGACCATTGAATAAAGTCATGAATGAAGGGACAACTAATAGGGGAATCTTGACAAGAATAGAAGTGTCAATAGGTCATATTATGATGATGGAAATGGTGACAATAGGAGGAGTGTCGACGAAAAAAAAATAGAGTGTCAACAATGGTGAAAAGTTAGCCATCAAATATGACATGCCTTTGGCCATTGATAACAATGAAGCCTCAATTATCAATAAGGGTGATATACACCCGATCACATATTATTTGAGATACTATGGTTATTTGGAATATATATTGGATATAGACTTGAAATTAATGTTATCAAAATTGGACTGGTCATCAAGTCGATTAATCCCAAAAATCAAAACCTGAGGAAAACCGAAAACAAAACCTAACCACAAAATCAATTGACCAAAAAATACATAAAATATTCATTTTTTGAAAAAATATATTGTAACACCCCAATTAGATTAATTAATAATTATAATTAATTAATGTATTCGTGTAATTAATGTTTTAAAGTTGATTAATTAATCGAAATCATTAATTTAATTAACTCAAGTAAATTGCTTAACTAATTAGAATTGATCATATTTTTTTATTAATAGATTAAATTATATAGCAATGAAGGAACTTATTATTGATTGTATTACATGTGATGGGAAAGTTGGGACGGATAAGGGTAGATAGGAATTTATGAGGGATGGGGGAGAATGAAGTTAAGGGGAACAAGTTATGCCAGATGGGGGGATAAAAGAGGGGAGTTTGGTCATTTGGAGGGATTTGAGAGAGAAGGGGTCAAAGATATTGGAGAAAGAAATTTGTTGGGAAATTATGGTTTGCATACGAGTTGGCTGGTGGTTGGGATTTTGGGCTCGGTGGCTAGGACATCTGATTTCCTTGAGCTAGGAAGTTGGATAGGCTCTGTTCCAAGCTGGTTGGGAGGAAAAAGTTTCAATTTGCAGGTAAGAAACCAATTTAAATAGTGAGCTACAGACAACATGAAACAACAAGGGACAAACTTCTTCTTCAAGAGGTATTATTTTTTCTAATTTTCTATTTTTCTGTAAATGAAAGTTAAATATATATATATATATATATATATTGGAAATGTGTTAGGTGACTACATGAATTGTGTAAATTGATATTTTGAGATTTAACTATTTAATTTCTAGAAAAGAAACTTAAAACATATTTACTATAGTGAAAACTTAAACATAAATTAGATGCCATGAAACAAAATATCAAAATCACTTAGATTACCAATTTACTTTTAGTTATGAAACACTGGGTAGTGACATTACATTCAATATTAGACCCTGATTTCAAAATTGAAACCTCGGGCTTATCCACTCTCTTATGGCTTGAAAGTTATGGCACGAAAGTATAAACAACCCAAAAATAAAATACTAGACATGCAACCTATAAACCATTTAAGTACAGACCTTAAACAATCAGAATTAACCCATAAAGAACCAACCCATAATTGAAATAGAAAATTGTTGACTATAGGAATAAATACAAATGAAAACTTTGAACATGGAATGAATGCCAAGAGACATTTCTATAAGTGTGAAAATTCATGGAGAATAGATTTACTTGTATTTGAAAGAGCATGGATTCATTTCTTCCTAGATACCCTAGGAAATTAGTAAGAAAATGTATAAATTTGAAGAGGGGAAGGAAGAAATTATGAGATTGGAAAATACCGAAGAAGAAATTCATTGATACATTCTCCTTTCACATGAAATACCATCAAATTGTTTTGATTATATTGTCGCTAGATGCGTTAATTACAAAATAAAATGAAATATTAGATGCAAATTGAATTTTGGACAGTAAGCTTCAAAGGATTTGACAAGTTGATCAAAATTTACAAAGAGTTGGAAAAAACTATTAATTACCCTAGGAATCAAAGTTGTATAATGAAAAGCAAGTTCAATAGCAATTTCCACACTTGAAAATAAGTGAAGGTTTTTTGGAACATGGATCTCCTAGTGGGGAGGTTTGATACATCAACAAAGAATTGCTAAACCAACCTTGAGGAAGTGGCCAAGTCCTAAGGAGACATATTTGAGCTCAGAGGATTCGAGAAAAACCAAGTATGGGACCATTGAAAAAAGGCATGAATGAATGGACAACTAATAGGGGAATATTGACAAGAATAAAAGGGTCAATAGGTCATTATATGATTATGGAAAATGTGACAATAGGAGGAGTGTCGATGACAAAAAAATAGAGTGTTGACAATGGTGAAAAGTTAGCCATCAAATACAACATGACTTTGGCCATTCATAATAATGAAGCCTCAATTATCAATAAGGGTGATATACATATGATCACATATTATTTGAGATAATATGGCTATCTGGAAGATATATTGGATATAGACATGAAATCAAAGATATTAGAATTGGAATGGTAATCAAACCAATCGATCTCAAAAATCAGAACCAAAGGAAAACTAGAAACTGTTAGAGATATTTCTTGTAACGGGGGTGAAGTGCGAAGGAATGGGTTAAAACCCACTTATCCTAAGTTTGGGATGCAAATGCGTCTGTGTTTAAATGGAAATCAAGTTTGGACGGCAGAGATTCACGCGCCCGGATCAACGGCACACATGGGATTTCGGAGCCCCCTCGCCTCTCTACCTTTAAGCGGAAGGGGGGGTTCGGAATCAAAGGCGCATCTCTTCAATGGTCACAATCAGAGCGCCCGGATCAACGAAGCGCAGGGTGATTCCGGACCACCCCCGCCTTTCTACCTTTAAGCCGAGGGGGGGGGGTCCAGAATCGAGGACGCATCTCTCCGACGGCTGCGATTTGAGCACCCAGATCAACGGCGCACAGACAACCCGGATATCCTCTGTCATTCTACATTTAATAAACGAGGGGCCCCCTTTCCTGTCATGTCATCTTGCCATCTGTCCATCTCCCCTCTTATGGTCCCTGTGGTCCCCTTCTCATCTCATCATCCACTCACCACATGCCATGTGTCTCGCTCCCTTCCACGTCAGCCTCCCACTAAAATGTGCCCATTATATCACATCTCTTTCCCCCCTCCGCTTATTTCCTTCCGCCATATGTCTTCCCCTGTAACCTCCCTCACACCTCATCACTTCACATCTCACCCTCATAGTGATGGCAATCCCACTCCCTTTATGCGCCCCATCCTTCGCGCTGGCCTCCACGCCTATTCATCAGGCTGTTCAGCCAATCCAGGTGGTAGCGCGAAGAATCTTCCACGTCCCAAAGGTGCCAAGTTGGCCGAGCCATCCTCAATCCCGATTAAGCAGTTATTGAAGTAGTTGGTGGTAGTTCGACATTGCCTCCGCCATAATGGTAAAGTCCAGCGGCGAATTAAAGGCACGTCGATTCACCTATGGAACTGTCAGGAGTTCAATTACGTCTGCCATAATTTGCACGATCATTCAAAAATTGCAGGTGTAGATTGTCAGAGGCCATGCAGACGTAAAGATTTTAATGCAACGTCTTGATTTTGTTGTTGTTGTTGTTTTGAGTATATGAAGGCGTTTTCACGATTTGGGTATCTATCGATGGTTGAGCAGAGCTCCCGGTTGTAAAGCTTTAATGAAGCACTGATACTCTGGTTATGTATAGACTTTTGAGACTTCTTGCCTTATGAATGCATGTTTCTGTTACATCTTTGTTATACTATGTTAGAACGGCTCGAAATTGGAGGGTCCAGTCGAGTTGTAGCTGTTATAGGATGATGTTGGATTGGATCATTATAGCAGTTACGTTGTTTCTAATCAGTTCTTGTGATTTTCCCAGCGCTGAATGACTTGGAATTGGAGGGTCCAGTCAGGTCCCCCTTTTCAGCTCCTTGAGACCCTGAACTAAGAAGATCTTTCATTCAGAGTCTTTCCTTTGCAAACCACTGAAAGCTTGTCGCCCGAAGTTGTTTGTTCACCTTTCTTATCAAGTCTTCCACCTGATCATATTTTAATCAACCCACTGGCTGAAGTTAGATCAAGACCTCCTTTCTCCTTTACATGCGAGACCCAGTCCTTGAGTTAGAGTGATACCTCCCCGAGTCTCCATCCATCTGATCATCCATTAAAAACTATCGTGACATAAACTGATGGGTTTCGGGCTCTGCTCCTGCAAGAAATCCAAGAGTGACTTCCGACGCTAACATTTCTGGCACCGTTGTCGGGGAACGAAGTTGGATATTTTCGTCGGGATTGAACGACAACGATTAGCTGATTATGAAGGTGCATCAGATATCAGAACTATTGAGATTTCTACTGTGCACCTGGCAACTCCATTGTGACAACTCCACTGGAGCGAACCCACTATTTTAATTGTGGCTTCCAGAGGTAGACATACGCGGTCACATCCACAACTACCTCTAGCTACACCTGTAACTGATCCAGAGGTGGTTCTCAGAAAAGGAAAGGCCCCTGAAGAAGAAGCTTCCACCGCCGAAATAGGTAATCCTCCATTTCCTTTTGTAAGAAATCCTTTTTCTCCTCCTCAGTTTCTTGATAGACCGCCTTCAGAGGTTTCCCATTTCCTGAATTTTGGGAGTGTTCCTGCTGAGTTTTCCCCTCCTGGTCTGGGACCGGAGGGAGAAATCCTTGTCACTCCCCTCTCCTTTGAATTTGTTCCTGGGCGAAGACCCGTGACTACAGAAGATTTCCCCACTCCTATCTTTACCACTCCTGCACAAAGAAAATCACCTACTGACTTGAGCTCAGTAGCCTTCTCCTTAAATCCCCTCTTGTTTCCCACTCCACTTCGGGACTCATTCCCAGTAGCCCCTTCGCGAAATCCTTCTCCTCCCAACTCTCCTCCACCTAATATTCCTATGGCTGGTGCTAATCCCCCTCTGAATAGGATGGACGCCATAGTCGCTGCCAGATATGCTCCCTTAGTCCTACCCCATCCTATGAATCCTCTCCCTGCTGGAGACTACTTGAAGTACATGCCTAAGTTCACTGGAGAAGGGGACATAACTGCAGAAGAGCACTTGGTTTCTTTCTACAGTTATGCAAACAACCTAAAAATTGAAAATGAAGATGTCTGGATGAGAGTCTTTGCCCATAGCCTAGATGGCGAGGTGAGGAAATGGTTTAGAGGGTTGACCGCCGGATCTATTGCTGGAATTGAAGCCTTGGATAGTGCTTTCTTGAGGCAATGGGGAGATAGGAAGGATTTCATGTATTACATGACAGAGTTTGGGTCTTTGAAGAAAATGGGAGGAGATTCTATCTCTGACTTCTCCAAAAGATTCAATAAGATGTATAACAGGATCCCTGCAGAGATAAATCCCTCAGAAGCCTCTGCCCAAATTTCTTATGCTGGTGCATTTGACCCTGATTTCTGCCTTTTATTAAGAGAAAGAAGAGCCACCTCCTTGGCTCAAATGAAAGATGCAGCCATAGAAGTGGAATCCAACATATTAGCAGCTGACAGACTGAGGAACAAGGTCGACGCGGACAGAAGAAAGGGAAAGTCTGAAGCCTCAACTTCTGGCCCGTCGTTGCCCCACACCCAAGCGGATGAACTAACCCAGATGATGAAGTTTCTATCTAAAGAAATGGAGAGACTGAAGGTGGAAAGGAAGAAAATGTACAAGGGCTCTCAGGGCGCTGAAATCAAAGGGGGTTTCAGGAGGCCAAATAATATTTCTCCCCCGACTATACACCGAGAGAGGGGAAGAGACGAAGAAGACCAGAGAATTCAGGCCCCCTTTCAGAACAATTTTGTGGCCGAAGATGAAAAGGGGGAAACAGACGAACTTGATCCTGAAATTCACTGCTTAGAAGACACTCCTCCTTTTCCTCATCTCACTCAAGAAGCTTACGAGGAGTCTTTCATGGATAGTCAGATAAATGAATTGAGCAAGGGAGACAAGGCTAGCGGCAGCCGAGGCAGGTATAACCTGAGGTCCGACAAAAAGACGGCAACACCTGATACTCCTAAGCAATCCACTAGAACTGAGAGGCCTGCTAATAAAGTAGCAGACATTCATAGAGGTAAGAAGGCTCGGCCCCTTTCTCCCATTTTCCACCATCATGTTCCTGAAATAAGAGAAATTCCAAAGCTTACATCTTCTTTTAATTTCAAGCATGAGATTCAAAAGATCAGAATCCATGTGCCCCTCACTGAGCTAATTAAACATGGAGAATTTAAAAAGCGCTTCTCTGAGTTGTTGCAGTCCGAAGCCTCATCCACTCCCACGGAATCCATAAACCTCCAAGACAAAAGGCCAGCAGTTGTCCTAGGCCCCATGGTAGAAGATAGAGATGATTCATCCCCTCCTTTCTACACGTCCATGAACATACATGATAAAGTATTGCACAACTGCTTGATGGATTCAGGGGATTCTCACAACCTCATGCCCAAAGTTGTCATGGAATAATTTGGGCTAGAGGTCACCTGAGCCTATCATGACCTCTATTCTTTTGACTCCAGGAGAGTTCAATGTCTTGGGGTTATTAAATACCTGGTTGTGACCCTGTTTCAACTACCCATGAAAAGTATGGTCATGGATATTGTAGTGGCCAATGTTCCCCCCAAGTTCGGCATGTTGTTATCAAGATCTTGGATAAAACGACTGGGGGGAACCTTGCAGATGGACCTCACATATGCTACCATCCCAGTGTTTGGAGGAGACCGTAGAAGACTATACAGGGAAGCTCAACTGGCCTACATAGTCAGTGATGAATCCAACCCTACCAATCATCCTATCTTTGCCTTGGACACTGATTTGGGCTCCAGTTTACTACAGCTCACCCATGCCCTCGAGCCTCCTCTCAAACTCAGAAAGAATCCTATTTTTTCCCATGATTTTCCCCCCTCCATCACCCCAATCTGAAAAATGTTTTTTGATGGAGCCTGTTCCCGAGAAGGCGTTGGTGCTGGGGTATTTTTTGTGTCCCCTTCTCAGGAAACCATAGCCCTGTCCTATAAGATGGAATTAGAAACCACTAACAATGTGGCAAAGTATGAAGCTCTTATCCTAGGATTAAGAGCCGCAAGGGAAATGGGAATTCAGGAGGTAGCAGTGTTCGGAGATGCCGAGTTGGTAGTTCAGCAGATCAGAAGCGCTTACCAGGCCAAGCATCCTTGACTCAGGAGTTATAGAAATGAGGTATGGGACCTAATTGACAGTTTCTTCTCAGCGTTTAACATTTCTTTCATCCCAAGAGAAGAGAACACAGTGGCAGACTCCTTGGCTGCATCAGCAAGCAATTTCAAAGTACCCTTGCCGCCCAAGCTTAGGTATGATGTAGAAATAAAATACAGGCCCTCCATACCTGACAATGTCAAGCATTGGAAGGTGTTTGAGGATGATCTTGAGATCAATAGGTTCTTGGACACTATCGAAGAGTTTTCAGAGCTGCATATCGACCAAGATTATGTCTCTGAGGAAAGGTCGGATGGGGGTGAATTGCTGAGTAAAATAGCAAAGCATGACATTATTCAGTTGCCTAGCAATCACATTCCAAGGGGACTAGTCCCGTTAGAAAGATTGTTCGATGGGAATGATGTGGCAGTAAAGGGTAGAGTTTCAGGTGATGATGCCGACACAGCTGAGTGCAACATTGGCACCCTGGAGGAGCCTAAGTTTGTCAACATGTCAAGAGATTTGACCAGAGAGCAGAGGGTTAAATATACTGAGTTGCTGAGAGAGTTTGTTGATGTGTTCGCATGGACCTACGAAGACCTCAAGACATATGACACATCATTCATCGAGCATAAGATCCCACTGAAAGAAGAGGCTAAGCCATTCAAGAATAAGCTGAGACAAATAAATCCCATGTTGCTACCTGTCATGGAAAAAGAAGTGAAGAAATTGCTAGATGCCCAAATCATTGTTCCCTTGAGATATTCCGAGTGGGTGGCCAATTTGGTCCCGGTAAGAAAGAAAAGTGGGGAAATTAGACTCTGTGTCGATTTCAGGAACCTGAACAGGAGCTCAAGGAAAGATAATTACCCCCTGCCCAACATGGAACACATATTGCAGAAGGTCACTGGTGCATCTAGAATATCCATGATTGATGGTTTCTCTGGTTACAATCAGATATCAGTCATGCCTGAGGACGGAGACAAAACGGCCTTTACCACTCCTTGGGGCACATTCATGTATGCCAAAATTCCTTTCGGACTGATGAATGCAGGAGAAACATTTCAGCGAGCCATGAACATAGCATTCATCGGAGAGAAGGACCAGTTTGTGGTAATCTATCTAGACGACATTGTAGTCTTCTCCAGGACAGACAAGGAGCATTGTTGCCACTTGAAAAGGGTTTTCCTGAAGTGTCGGAGGTTTGGCCTATCCCTAAACCCCAAGAAATATTTGTTTGCTATGAAGGAGGGGAAGTTATTAGGCCACATAGTGTCAGAAGAGGGAGTAAATATTGACCCTAGCAGGGTAGAAGCACTTCAGACCCTGTCACTTCCCAGATCTAAGAAGGAAGTTCAGGCCTTTTTGGGGAAGATAAATTTTCTAAGGAGGTTTGTCTCAAATTTTGTTGAGTTGGTGAAACACATCACAGCCATGCTCAGGAAGGGAAATGAAGTAAAATGGACTGCTGAACCCAGGGAATATTTTGTCCAAATAAAGAGGGCGTTGACTAAGGCACCTGTGCTAATCAGTCCTGATTATTCTAAAGATTTCCTGATTTTTTCTTTTGCTTCTTGCGATACAGTGGCAGCGGTCTTGTTGCAGAAAAACGATCAAGGGAAAGAGAATCCTATTGCCTTCTATAGCAAGGAATTGAGATATGCGGAACTCCGGTATGAGATCATGGAGAAGCAGGCCTATGCCTTAGTGAAATCTCTCAAAGCTTTCAGAGTCTATGTCTTACACTCAAGGATCACTGCATACGTTCCTTTGGCCTTCGTGAAGGACATTCTAATACAGCCTGACATAGACAGGAGGAGAGGTAAATGGATCGCCAAGATCCTAGAGTTCAATCTGGAGATTAAGCCCACCAAGTTGATAAAGGGGCAGGGTTTGGCCAAGCTGTTGGCTGAGTCCAATCGCAAAGCTCTGGGGATTAGTTTCATCAACACTTGTTCAGAAAATCCACAAGTTGAATCATCCAGTAAGAATTCTCAGGGTGCCCTGTCGCTGACAGTATGCCCCTGGTACAAAGATATCTTGTATTTTCTGTAAGAATTGAGGCCTCCTGATGGAATGGAAAAAGGCAAGGCGAGAGCTTTAAAGCTCAAGGTGATCAGATATTGCCTCATTGACCAAGCCTTGTACTGGAAAGACCCTCTAGGGGTATTTTTAAGGTGCCTAGACCCACAAGAAGCCCAGCAGGTTACATTTGAATTCCACAGTGGCCTTTGCGGAGGTCATCATTTCTGGAAGACCACAGCCCATAAGATCCTTCGGGCTGGGTATTACTGGCCCACTTTATTCACTGATGTCTGCAGAGAAATCAGAGCCTGCATCAAATTCCAGAAGTTCTCAGGAAAGCAGCAACTCAAATCTCTGCCATTAAAGCCTGTCGCAGTTTCGGCACCCTTTCAGCAGTGGGGATTAGACTTCATTGGAGAAATTCATCCGCCCTCTAGTGGCCAACACAGATGGATTCTAACTGCGACAGACTATTTCACCAAATGGATAGAGGATGTCCCCACCAGGAGCACTTCCCACAAAGTAATCATTAGCTTCCTGGAAGATATCATAGCCAGATTTGGCTATCCCAGCAAAATTGTCATCGACAACGCCACCCCTTTCAGGTCTGAGCCTCTGGTTAAGTTCTGTGGACAGTTTGAGATTTCGTTGATTCACTCTACTCCCTATTATCCTCAAGGAAATGCACTGGCAGAGTCTTCCAATAAAAGCCTGATCAAGCTCATTAAGAAATTACTGGAAGACAATAAAAGGGCCTCGGATTCGAAGCTCAAATTTTCTCTATGGGCCGATCGAGTGACAACCAAGAATTCCCCGGGCATCTCACCTTTCCAACTTGTTTACGAAACAGAGGCCATTTTCCCTACTCAGCTCGCCTTATCTGTGGCGAAATTCCTCCAGAACCTTGAAGGAGAGCCTGACCATATGGTCAGAAGGATTCATCAGATGGTGGAAGTGCAGCAGATTAGAGAGCATGTCATTAACAGGGCCTACCATCATCAGCAGAAGATCAAGCAGGCTTTTGACAGGAAGAGCAGAAAGAAAGAATTCGAGCAGGGTGACCTGGTGCTCAAATGGGATGCACCCAGGCAGGACAGGGGCAAGCACAGTAAGTTTGATGCCCTATGGTTTGGGCCTTTCAAGATCCTTGAAGTATTTTCAAACAACACGTACAGGTTACAGGATCTGGAAGGCAAAGAGGTTTTTAGTGGCCCAGTAAATGGGCATTTCTTGAAAAAATGTTTTTTGTGAGCCGCAGTTGGCTCTTTTGTTTTTGTTTTGTAAATATTGTTTTGTTTTCATCTTAATAAATAACTCCATATCCCAACAGCAAGGCATTGAATCTGCAAAAGAGTCCTTAGAGCATCACAGGGACGACTCTATCCCCCATGGAGCCAAATGTTAGCGATATTTCTTGTAACGGGGGTGAAGTGCGAAGGAATGGGTTAAAACCCACTTATCCTAAGTTTGGGATGCAAATGCATCTGTGTTTAAATGGAAATCAAGTTTGGACAGCAGAGATTCACGTGCCCGGATCAACGACACACATGGGATTCTGGAGCCCCCCCGCCTCTCTACCTTTAAGCGGAAGGGGGGGGTCTGGAATCAAAGGCACATCTCTTCAACGGTCACGATCAGAGTGCCCGGATAAACGACGTGCAGGGTGATTCCAGACC
>SNQJ01S0067086.1:12003-26337 GCA_010110895.2 Picea sitchensis | reverse complement strand
TTAAGTGAAGGGGGGGGGTCTGGAATTGAGGACGCATCTCTCTGATGGCTGTGATTTGAGTGCCCGGATCAACGGCGCACAGACAACCCGGACATCCTCTATCATTTTGCGTTTAATCAACAAGGGGCCCCCTTTCCTGCCGTGTCATCTTGCCATCTGTCCATCTCCTATCTTCTGGTCCCCGTGGTCCCCTTCTCATCTCATCATCCACTCACCACCTGCCATGTGTCCCGCTCCCTTCCACGTCAGCCTCCCACTAAAATGTGCCCATTATATCGCATCTCTTGCCCCCTCCACTTATTTCCTTATGCCATATGTCTTACCCTGTAACCTCCCTCACACCTCATCACTTCACATCTCACCCTCATAGTGTTGGCGCCCCAACTCCCTTTATGCGCCCCATACTTCGCGTTGGCCTCCACACCTATTCATCAGGCCGTTCAGCCAATCCAGGTGGCAGCGCGAAGAATCTTCCACGTCCCAAAGGTGTCGAGTTGGCCGAGCCATCCTCAATCCCGATGAAGCAGTTATTGAAGTAGTTGGTGGTAGTTCGACATTGCCTCCGCCATAATGGGAAAGTCCGACGGTGAATTAAAGGCACGTCGATTCGCCTATGGAACTGTCAAGAGTTCGATTACGTCTGTCATAATTTGCACGATCATTCAGAAATTGCAGGTGTAGATTGTCAGAGGCCATGCAGACATAAAGATTTTAATGCAACGTCTCGATTTTGTTGTTGTTGTTGTTTTGAGTATATGAAGGCGTTTTCCACATTTGGGTATCTATCGATGGTTGAGAAGAGCTCCCGGTTGTAAAGCTTTAATGAAGCACTGATACTCTGGTTATGTATAGACTTTTGAGACTTCTTGCCTTATGAATGCCAGTTTCTGTTACATCTTTGTTATACTGTGTTAGAACGGCTCAGAATTGGAGGGTCCAGTCGAGTTGCAGTTGTTATAGGATGATGTTGGATTGGATCAATGTAGCAGTTACATTGTTTCTAATCAGTTCTTGTGATTTTCCCAGTGYTGAATGACTTGGAATTGGAGGGTCCAGTCAGGTCCCCCTTTTCAGATCCTTGAGACCCTGAACCAAGAAGATCTTGCATTCAGAGTCTTTCCTCTGCAAACCACTGAAAGCTTGTCACCCGAAGTTGTTTGTTCACCTTTCTTMTCAAGTCTTCCACCTTATCATCTTTTAATCAACCCACTGGCTGAAGTTAGATCAAGACCTCCTTTGTCCTTTACATGCGAGACCCAGTCCCTGAGTTAGAGTGATACCTCCCCGAGTCTCCATCCATTTKATCATCCATTAAAAACTATAGTGACATAAACTGATGGGTGTCGGGCTYTGCTCCTACAAGCAATCCAGGAGTGACTTCCGATGCTAACAGAAACAAAACCTAACCACGAAATCAATTGACTAAAAAATAATAAAATATTGATATTTTGAAAAAATATATATACATCCATGTGAATCCAAACCATTATATGAAAATATGCAAACTTTATCATCTACATAGAAAGTAAGGGTGCATATAACCAAAATAACATCGAGCGTAATCCATATCTAAACCAAATTACATCAAAGAAGAGGCTCTAAATGGCCTCTAGAGTCCAAAAATAAGCATAGTAGTAATTAATAACTACAGTCTATACTCTAGACTCTATAATTTAATCATATGAATTATCATCATCTATGTCCTCAACATGACTAGACTCAAAAATGGGATTCTGTCTTGATCCCCTTAGCCTAGAAAGTACCCATCCAAAAATAATGTTCAAATCTTTTGGATGTGTAAGTGGGTCCATGTTCATCCAAGATAGCTCTTCATTATCAAATGTGGATACTAGGAAAGATTTTACATCTCGACTTCTATATCCGCAAAGACTTCTAGGCAAGGTTTTGCATTGCCTCTTCCATGTGGTAAGTGTTTTTCAACCTATGGCTACCCCCCCACCCCCACAAGCCCCCATGCCAACTTCCTTTTGAAAACAGTTGCATACCATTTTCCCCTCAACCAATTGGAATTTATCTCATTATGGACCCTTCTTCTCTTTAGGAGCCATGTCAATGTTTATACTGACAAAATAAATTTGCAAATAAAACCCTAGGAATTCTTAATTACTAGGAAAAAACAACAATTGTAAAGAGATTGCTAATTAGGGTTTAAAAATTAAAAGGCATCTTCGACATACCTTCACAATCCTTCCAAATTAAGAGAAAAGACAAGCTCCAATAGTCCAAAAAAACAACTCCAAAATAGTTTCTAACAACAAAAAAAACTACTCTATAACAATACAAGTTTTATCACATAGAATTGTAAGGGTAAAAAATCATTTCAGTTTTGATTTTGAGCCATAGGTTTTCTTGAGTTATAGGTTTTTATGACTTATTTCTATAGTCGTATTTCAAATTTTGATTTAAATAAGCTAAGGTTAGTTTGGCCTCGGTCTAGAGTCCTTGTGTCATGTCTTTGTTATCATGACAATTTGAATAAACCTTCATGAGTCACATCTTTGAAACTCTCCATCATCACCTTGACATGTGACACCTCCATGTTGTATGCAAGATCCTCCTTTGTCACCTTTTACCCATTTGGGTGTCAAATCAGATTTGATCTATGTGCTTCCAACTCACCAGGAGAGTTCACAGTGCATGCAAAGTACTCCATGCATTCATTGTCATCATTGCATCTATGGATTGTGTCAAAGAAGATCTAGTTGTTTTCAGAGCTTGTATTTTAAACCAATTTCCAGGGATTATGTCATAAAGGTTTCTAATAGTTTCCTCCAAGTGTGAAAATATTGTTTGAGCTCGGTGCTACGAACCTCGTGCTACCGACAGGCCCTCCAAACTAGATTAAGAGGGGAGTTGGAGGTTGAACTACTTGCAGACATTCACGCTCAATCTTAATGACATCAACAAAAAACACAAGTCCACTAGGTACTACATGAGATTTTTAATCATGTTTGAAGGAAGAGAAAGAGGTTTTGGTTGGTTTTCCTCTAGACTTCAACCATCTTTCACACAGTTCATATTTCTCCTAATTCATTCATTTTCGCCCAGCGTTGCGAACCCTCTGTTTAAGGCGTTGCAAACTGTGTGATGCTAACACTATGTTCCAATGTTATTAAAATACTAACCCTTTGCATTTTCTGGAAGCACGACCTTTAACTGAGTAATTTGTACCCCTGCACGTTTTTAGTGTGCAATTGATCATTTGCTGGAGCTGACTTAAATTGATGGCGTAGTGATACTGTTGACCCATTCCTCTTGTTGATAAAATACTTGTTTAACAAAATCTTATCCTCTCTCCCCTCTCATTATAACCTTCATTCGATTCTCCATATCCTTTATGTTTTAAAGAGGGACCTGCCCCATTCATTCATGTGTATGAAAGATTTGTACAATGTCAACTTATTGAAAGAAATTCTCCATTAAAACCCCAATCTTCCTTTTCATGTTTTCACATATCCAACAATCATGGAAAGTCAATATCATAAAAAAACTCACAAGGGAGGGGAAATTATGAGAACAAAGCCCTATGATATGCATATTTTTTATTCTGAACCCTTGATTAGGGAGGCTTTCTAGAGGGAAGGTTGTATCAATTTTTGTCAGAAGATGCAGAGGGAGCACCCAAAGGTGGCTAGGGAGTTTGCTCTAAATTTTAGTGGGACCAAGACTAACGTGGGAATATTGGAATTTGAAGTCTCATAATTGTCCATCTTCGTTTCAATAGAGATACATAACACTAGAGAAAGGTTGTTCAAGGCTATGACACTAAATGTCTCTTTCTCCAAGGAGTTCCTCAAACCAGAATACTATGAAGACAATCTGTCCAAAGGGGTACCCATAAATCATATGCTTGAAGGTTTTGACAAAATGTTGAAGGTTATCCAGAGATATTTCACATGTGAAGGGAGATTTAAGATGATATATCAATACCATATAAGGTTGTTGCTACATTTCACAGGGAAAGAAGCTATGAACCTCCCATTCTACCTATTTAGAAGCATTGGAAAAATGTATGATAGGGTTCAAGATAAATCAAAACAAGTAGACACAAGTGTCTTCCATTATGGCCTGATAAAGATGTTGGTGATGGAAGAATTGAAGAAGAAAAACACTAATCATGAATCATTCCTTACTGCATCACAGTTTCAGCTACACATTTCCCCTACTCCACAGTCAAAGGTACAAAGTCTTATTCCTGTAAAGAACATTGTGTGTTTAGAGGACAGTAAGAGGAAAAGGGGTACTATAACTAGTAAATATGACAAAGATACATAAGAAACATAAGTAGGAGGGTCATCACAACCTTCACATAGGGAAAATTCACATGTGACAAATCCCAATCTTGCAAAGGTTCCTTCAAGCAAATCCATGGGTCTAAGAGGAAGAAGGTTTATGTTTCCTTCACCCATTGCAACTGACAAGGTCAAAGATAGGATGCCTCTTACCAGAGAAACAACCAAGAAAGAAATCTTTGTGAAGGATGATGTAGTAGGAGTTTTAGCCCAGAGGAAAGGTAAATCCATAGATGTTGAAAATCCTGTTGAAATTGTTTCCATCACTACTCCTCAAGAAGAGAACAATCCCACTTTTAAGAGACTCAAAAGACAACTTAAATAAGAAAGGGATGAAGTTTATAAGATGAGGAAGGAAGACTTGAGTGTCAGAAAGAAATTTAAGGAAGTGTTGGATATTCATCGTAATTCCATTGACAAGGAAAATTTTCTAGCTAAAAGATTCTTTCCCCTCCACAAGCAGCTCATAAATATTTACAAACAAAACAAATATTATCAAGCTCAGATCAGAAAGATAAAGACAAAACTTCAGCCTTTCAAAGAAGAGTTAGCTAAGATAAATCTGGACATGTTGGCTAAAGTTTCTACCAAAAGAAGCTCTAGAGTTAAAAAATGAAGAAGTTGAACCTCCTTAAACAATAACAGTTTTTGACAATTTCCATGTTTATGCATTTTTGAAATTTTGAGGATGGTTATGCCTTGCAAACCATGTTTAGCTCCTGGGATGTTATATTCTAGTCATGTATCAAGATCTTAAGTTGTTACAATAGTTTGGGGCATTGGAGATATTTTTTGGAACACTTTAAGGCTTTATCAAATGAAATAAGTTGTTACAGGAAAGTTCACATCGCCTAACGCTGCAAACTAGCTACTACAGGCAAGCGCTGCAAACTGGCACTGTGAACTCGTGTTTTGGAGTTTTGAAGGGAGGAATAGTTTCCAGGTGTCATATTTTTACAGGAAAATCCCCATGTGGACAGGTGAACTTCCTCTTGGATCTAGACCCCTATAACCAAGACAGAAAGGTGCTAACTATAGAGAAGAGGAAGAAGATGTACCTTTTTTGTGATGTTTGTCCTCGCCCAGTTCCAAGTTGAGCTCTGATCCACAAGCTCTTCAACATGTATTGCAATCCAATCAAAGACAAAGCATGCTTCCTATTCTATTAGATTAGTTTGAAACTACATCTATCAATTAAAGACAAGTTCATGTAGGTAGACACAATCTTGAAGGAAACATGCCAAGCACATGTATTAATGAGAACTCAATAAAGATACTTACAGGCTTTTGATGCAGATGCAACAGCCTCACCAAGATCCCCTTGTCCAACCCCTTGCTCAAATGATCCACAAACAAAATGACTATGCTTCACTGATTATCTCCCTTATGAGATCATAAGTTTGATCCCTTCAATGTCCTCTAATACCACTTCTCATGAGATAATAAATTTGGTATCTCTAAAACTCCATTTATTTCACCATGAGAAGGCCTCCTGATATAATCTTGGAGATACCCAACCACCTTAGAGATTCTTGGGATAGGTTGAGGATCCTTCTCCATCAGTTGTGGATCTTCCCTAAGATCCAGCCTTGACCTCAGATTCGAATCCAACCAAATTTAGAGATGAGGGGGATTTTTCCCTGATTTTCCTCAACAACCCAATATTTCCTCAAACAGCCCAGCGCTCCCCTAGAATGGGGCACAGAGTGTTGCAACACTCCCCCAAAGGAGGGAAAGGAGTGTTGGCACTCCCTGACAGTGGGTAGGGGAGCGTTGCCCAAAAGTTCTTCAAAAACGCCCAACGCTCCCCCCGAAGGGTGCACAGAGTGCTGGAACGCTCCTCCAAAGAAGGTCAAGGAGCATTGGCACTCCCTAACAATGTGTAGGGGAGCATTGGCCTTCAAAATTCACTTTTAAGTGGTGTTTTCATGGCAAATGATTTGTACTCTTCATTAAATGCTTTCTTCTTCCTTAACTAGTCTATGAGGGAGTCTTCAAGTGTTCCTTGTGATGTCGTTCGAGACACAACATGGGCAAGATGACAGCATGATGTCTATGACACTTGCGACACTTGTGGCCAAAATGCGACACTTGTAATGACGACAATAGGTCATCATTGAAACCAGTAATTTTGATGTGTAATAGATTGCCCCCCAAAGTGCAAAGTTAGAAGAAAGAAATTGATGACTGAAGTACTTTGTAGACTTTTTAGAGCAAGGGTATGGACGCGGAGAACATGGTAGAAGCTGCAAACAACCATCAAACAAATATTATGACATGTTTCAAAACCAAGGCAGGTGTACCTATGCTTGGGTGATAAAGACTTCCAAGGTATGGCCGCCATAAGATACATTGCAGATCCATAATTATATTAACAAAGAATATAGCCACCAAAGATACAATGTGGATATATACTTCCATGACATGAACTGATCGTAGCCATGAAAAATACACAGTGAATCTACGAAACGACAAGACATAGCCACAGACCAATACAAAGTGGATCTATGTAATAGTATATGAGTCAATATTCAAGAGAAAAATCGTCGCAACCTGGGTAAAGTAAATATCAGAGTGATTACTCAATCCATGGTATTCTTACCAATCCTGATGTAGTACAAATCTTACCATGTGAATAGATGTCCTACTGTCGAACATGGAAGAAACCACTTGATTACCAGTCAATGAGGTAAACCGTTAACAAGTGCAAGGGAAATCACCATTGATGTCAATGATTCCCAAGGTACCCTAGTAAATTACAATGAATGTGAATGAATGACTTGAAGTCGAACATCCGTGGAATCATCCGATCAGAGGTCAATGATGTAAACCCATTGTTGAAAGTGAGGAGGTATACCATTGAGGCATGCAAGTCCCAAGGTATTAATTGGTTTCTAAGTCTAGTTCCCGGATAATGTGTTGAAGTAGACAGGAATAGACTCATCGTAGGACGGCCTTGTTGTATCCCCGATCAACGACACAAAACTGACACAGAGATGTAAATTGGTAGATCAAATGAACATGGAATGACACGGGTATTGAAATAAGATATTTGTGATGGTTGAATATCGAGGCAGATACTTCCCTTTTACACTGGGGCACAACAACATAAAAATGACATGGACCAAAACATGATGATGCAGTGGATACTGTGACTTTCGTCGGGTGACCCAAAGGAGTAAAGAAACTCAGAGGATTGGTTGAATGCAAAGGTTTAGCAGATTAAAGTGTATGCAAAGACAAAGTGTCATGTTCAAGGGAAACTGTAAGAGTGACTGGTGATGTTTTCAAAAACTGCTTAGCTTGCTTCCTTCATTTTTTTCCACCATCCAGATAGACGAGTACCTCTTTTTATTTTAATGAGATCGAGAAGGATAACACATGCTCGATATGACTCACCTTCGGTAGCTCCCTCTTCCTTTGTTTAACGAATTGGAAGAAGTAAGGGTTCAGTCCCGTATGGGCCCTTCAATGTATAGTTTAGCAAGTCCAGAAAAGGAAAACTCGATGGTTTTTCATGTTTAGAGAGTCTGAAAAGAGCTTAAATACGACTCTAGTTTTTTCCTTTTTCGTAATGTTAGTCTCACGAGGCCAAAAAAGAGATAAATTATCACTCGAAAGACGCCCTTTTAAACCTTTTAACGAGTGGGAAAGGAAGAAATATCACTCAGCAATATTTTCATGTTTAGAGAGTTTGAAAAGAGCTTAAAGACGACTCCAGGGGGTTCCTTTTTCGTGTATCCATGCGAGTCCRAAAAAGAGATAAAAGTTTACTCGGTTGCATTCTCATGTTTTTTTACGAGCACGAGAAAGAACAAAGACTAAGATCGATATTGGTTTCATTTTTACACAAGCTTGAAACAAATTTAAACTATGCGTGTAAATTCCCAACGTAAATTCCAAAGGTTGGGATACCCATGGATGGTTGGTACTATGCCCCCAGCTTGAAAATCTAGTGGCTTAGCTCCAGAATGATAACAAAAGGCTGGAGACATGCCCCCCAAGCTTCAATTCATTCACTGACTTTGAGATTGTCACCAGTTTATCTACTAGATGGAGAAAAAGGATACAGGTGGATGAAAAGAAGGTTCAAATACRAGACCTAACGAAAGACTCAACTCCACATCTACGAGATCTAGCGAAAGACTCGACTTGATGGGAGAGGTGACTGTTTCATTTTTTAACGAGCTTGGCACAGGAAAATAACTATGCTCAAGGCTCCGGGTTCAATCCCCARATTTTTGTTTCATTTTTTAACGAKCTTGCAATAGAGAGAAAAACTATGCTCAGAGCTTCTGTTTCATTTTTAACAAGMTTTCCACAGATAAGAGAAACTATGCTCGTGACTTCTTCTTGATCATTGTTTCCAAGAGGATAATGCTCTGGAAGGAAACCATGTTAAGGGACAAAATTCGGTCATGGCTTCCAAGAGATCTTCACTGGATGGAAGAACAATTCTATGGAAGGAACACATGTCGAGGGACGCGACAGGGGTAAGGAGATCAGGCTCCAATATCCCTACCGAAGAGATCACCATGTCAACTACCGGATCTAATTCATCGGAAGTTGAATTCATGGGAGACAATGCCACATAATTGACCTGTGGCTGGGGTGATACCGACTGCATATAAGACCCGTTTAGGGAGGTCATTGGGTTGATGGTCAAGTTAGGGCCAATGAACAAATGTTGATCAATAGTCACCATTATTCCATCATGAGGGAAAGATATCACATGAAAGAGAGTGGACACAATAGATTTCATGGCACAAACATAATCTCGCCCAAGAAGTAAATCAAAATCCAAGGGGTCCTGGACTACCATAACATTAATAAAGACAATTTTCCCTCCCAAAGTTACAGGAAACTGAGGAAGGATCCCTAAAGGGTGACTGGTTCTTCTGTTAAAAGAGAACAAAATCTGGGTAACCGACACAAGTTGAGGATAACCCAAAGGTTTCCAAGCAATAGAGGACAAAATACTAACGGACGAACCTTCAACTATCAATGCATGAGGAACATCCTGAACAAAAACATGTACTTTAATCTTGAAGGGAATGTGAGAGGGAAGACGAGGTCCAGTTAGCACACCCCAATAAAAAAGGATGGCCTCATTACTTGGAGGGGGTTTTGCGAGAGAAGGAGGAATTCCCCCCAGCATGGTAGATTATGTATCAACGAGAAAAACATGGGAAGAAGAGGGTATACTCTCTAGCGGGAGAGTAGGATCGATTGATAACAACATCAAATCAACGAATTGGGTTTCATTCTCCAAGGGGAGAATGGGGTCAACAGGTGGAAACAGATCGACCACTTGGGTTTCACTCTCTAACGGGAGAGCGAGATCGACTGAATATGGGATCGGATCAACCACTTTGTCAACTGGTTCAACTAAGGACGTGACCAGATTGACGACATGATCAGTCGGACTGAACGATGAAGGGACCGGAGAAACCACTTTGGCACTCATCAGAGGAGGAGTGGGATTGACCACGTTGGCACTCTTCAGATGATGGGTGGGACTGACCAATGACAGGACCGGATCAGTCACTTGGGTTTCACTTTTCAGACAAAAAGTGGGGTTGATCGATGACGAAACTGGATCAGCTACTTTGGTTAGTGGTTTAACCAAGGATGAAACTAGAATGACCACCTGATCAACCAGACTGATTGGGGATGGAACCGGATTGACCATTTCATCAACTAATGAAGGGTTGGGAGAAATATTATGATAACTAGTTGGAAGTTGAAGCTTTTCCAAAAGAGAAGAAGCCTCATCCATACGAGGACAAAGGTGAGAATAATGATCACCTTCGCATAACATACAAGGAAATTTGACAGTTGTCTTCTTCTTACCAACTGTAACGTCACTAGTTGATGGGGCATCACCAACATGTCTAGTAGGGGTTGATGACGTGGAGGACCACATTTCTAAGACCTTGGAAAGACCAGCGAAATCCCTCAGAAAGTGGTCATGCTTACAAAGACTGCAAGGGAATTTGGGTTTCAGATTCTTCAGTTTAATCTTGGCGACCTCATCAACTCTCCCAGTATGATTAATAGTATTTGGTTGCTTGGATCCAACATCTGATATGGTTGGAGGCTTGGTCCTTTTCAGTTTCTTCTTCTTCTTCTCTTTCTGTTTCGTCTTCTTCTTATCAACCTAGCTACTTGCTTTAGAGCTTTCACTAGGCGAAGAAGGAGAAAAGGAAGGAGAATTAATGGGTGAAGAAGGTGAAAAGTCGACATGAGGTTGATCTGTGGGTGTACTTACATCTGAATTATTAGGTGCAGCTGAAGAACTGGGAATATTTGAGATCACTGGAGTGGGGAATAACCAAACTAGTAATCGAATGGTGAGTCCTGGAAGACTCAGTGTGGAAATGCACGAAGGACCAATATTTCCAAAAGAAGGAAAATTGAAAGGTTCCCCGGGACAAGGGGTTCCTCCAGTGGTACTCCCAGGATTTGATGTCATTAACACTGACTCGACCTAAGGTCCACTAAGTAAAACAAACAACACATGCTATGAATCTAAGAAGAAAAAAATCAAACAAAAATTCCCACAATGAAACCATTAGTTGATGATGAAATCAAACGTCACAAGATCAATATAGGAAGGGGCAGGGATAGAGCGGGTGGATCAGTTACGTTAGCGACCTGCTTAACGGACTTATGCCTTGGTCCAAGCTTCCATGCAGCAATTGTGGATTTACCCTCCAAGGAGCCTGAGTGAGTTTGACCAACGTTTGTTCCAGGTACAGTGAGACTTCCCTTCACCATCGCCTTGTGTAAGACCCTGAAGATTATGGATACTAAGGTCACCAACTCATAGTCAGCCCCCGGGTGGGTACCGTCGACAATCTAGTCTGAACGTATGGGCAGGATAACAAGTCCAAAATCCTTCGAGAAAACTGAGGACAAGTGGACCGGTAGAACTCCATAGGACCTCGAATAGATTCGGAATTCACGAAGCATCGAGACCAAATGAAGATAGTTGAGCCTTAAGAAGAACCCTCAATATATGATCTGACTACTATGAACAATTGAACCATGGAGGGATAATCTCTGTAACTCTCCTGAACATGAACTTGTGCGTAACCCCTGTGTGAGAGGGGGATCCCAGTAAGCTTAAACGAAAATTGGATTTTCTCTCCCCATCGCAAGATGCTAAGTTTGTTTGACATCTTTGGAAAGTTATCCTTTCAACCTATTCCAAAGCCCTACACCTTAAGCTAATGTAGGTTTGTTAACGGAAAAAAATTTTGATAAATTTTAGTTTAGCGCTTGATTTGAAGGCTATTGTTTACTCAAGAGAAACATGGAGTGGACTAAATGATGTTTTTACCGACTCTAAACAATGAAAATATATTAGAATTCAAATACTACACTTCAATGAAAGCTATATTACGAGAAGGAGAAAATGTTTATCATTCCAGATGCATAATGTCCCAAAATGCCAAAAACCATGCAATTCTGCTACTTCGAATGCAAGCTAGTTTCACTACCCAAAAGCAAGAATGCAAGTATATTCTTTGTTTGATTCTGATGTAGATAGAAAGTAAATACAAATCCTTTAATGTTCTACTACTTTCAATCAGGAGAAAGAGTCAAATGCAGATGCAAAAGACACGAAGCAAAAAGGCTACAAAAAAAGCATGCACTCAAGACACTGAGGTATGAAAGAAAACAAGTAGAAACTTGTTCTGACAAGAACACAATAAAGGATTCTATAACCAATCAAGCATTCAAGGAGTACAAGAAGATGCAGATAAGAATCCAAGAAAAGACAGGGAGAAAGAGAAATCACTCAAATTGTCCCGACAAAACAAGCAGTTAGAAAGGGAAATTTCACATTTCTAAAAATGTTACAAGATACAATCAAGAAAATAAGGGGTTATAAGCACCAAATATCAACCTAAATAACTTCACAAACCAATCACAAAGTATGGGTAAATACTTCCACAAAACAAGATGAGAAAATTTGAGCAGAAAAGGGAAAAACTCCTCCAAAAAGGAGACCAGCGCTCCCTATTCCAAGGGTACAGAGTGCTGCAACGCTCCCTAAATAATTGTAGGGGAGTGCTAGCACTTTGATATGGCCTACAAGTGGGCATTGAGCCACCCATAAATTCAAAACATAGTAAAAAAAAATGAAGAAAAACTCACCCAGAATGCATAAAAAATAGTGAAATTGCTAGTGAAGGTAGGAGAAGGCTAATGGATGATGATCAAATATTAAAAGTGATCTGAAAGGTTGGAAAATGTAAGTAAGGACAAGAGGATTTTTTTGGGGAAAATGACCTCAAATATCAAATGGAACAGTGTATAGATCTTTGAATTTCCTTACAACAGCTTTCATTCAATCAGATTAATGAGAAGAAAACAGTAAATTGACTCTAAATCTTCGAAGAAGAAGAGTGACTTCAAAGTAAGGAATAAAAAGGTCAAAAAGCCAAACAAAACATAATCAATTCAGATGTTGGAGGCCAATAACAAGGACACACTGAGATGTTATTAACCATGAGCAGATGAAACAACAAAAAGTAGACTCAGAGATCAACTCCCAAAAAAAATTTTAACAGAAAAAGACCAGCGCTCTAGTGTCAAGGGTACCAGAGCATTGTATCACTTTGTGGGAGCCTGTAAGGGAGTTCTAGTGCTCTGTTGGTAGAGGAAAGGGAGCGTTGGCCTTTCAGAACTATAAAAATTGCCCAGAAATTAAAAAAAAAACTCAGGAAAATCCAGAAATTGAATGTGTATGGGATGAATCCAAGAGACAACAACACATCTAAGAATCAGAAACACAACATGAATAAGATCTAAAGGTGATAAAAGGCCAAAAACAATACCAAGTAAGGAAACCATTCAAAGTGCTCAAAAAGGGGATCATATTTTGCTCAAAAATTCAAAGTGCTCGGAATTGCTTCAAACCGGACGAGAAAGTAGGCCTCGTTGTTGCAAACCCAACGCAACTTGTTTCGTCTCAAACGAACGTCGGGAGTGGGAGATATTGCAATCTATTCATAAAGTCAAACAGGCAAAAAAAAAAAAGGAACGCTAACTGTACAGTCTGACGTGGCAGGGTCGTACGACCGTACGATGATGTGTCAGGTGGTGACATGGCAGATGCTAATTGGAAGGTGTGGTCGAATGATTGTTTGACATGTGTCCTTTGGTGGCTAATGGTATGAGGACACGTGGCCCAATCCGTGGGCACCACGTGTCACTCGTTCTTTGGGTTAAAAGTTTGTCATTAGCAGGAGTCGACCCCGCGACCTCCGGGTAGGGGAACGACTTGGCAAGGAGCTGCCAGCCATAGCACCCTTATGCATTTCTTAACATGTATATGAAACGAATTGCATTTGAATTTGATTATGGTTTGGTTTGGGCCACGACCGGGTCGGGCCTTAGCCCCAGCCCTTGGTCGCACGCCATTTAAAACATATGACCACCGTTGTAACATATAGTGCGCGCGTGTTTTTTAATATGGTTTGAAAACGTATAGCCCATGGCTATATGATTAACCCCATACGACCTCAACTAAGTGCGCGGTTGGAACGGTTGGCCCGTTTGGCCCTATTTACCATAGCGCGCGGTCATATGACCCTTATATGCCCAGGTGCTAGGCGGTTAGGGGCTGGCACGCCCTTAACCATTCTACGGTTTGCACCATTGGCGCGGTTGCGCCCGGTGTTGGTTTATTACGCTATTTATTGCGTGTGAGCCAGGTTCATTTGAAGGGGGTGCAATTTGTAGATGCAGAGACAGCAAGCTTGAAGGGGGAACTTCCAGGAGGCCTAACTTCTTCATTGTTCGACCGATTGAGGTGCCGAAAGAGCCCAGACAGGGGTTTTTGGATGCTCTGAAGCCATTGGAGTAGTCGGTTTGTCATTTTGAGCATTGTAAGACATGTTTTTGAGCACTTTTGAGAAATTAATAATAATGATCCATTGGAAGCTGGACCAGGAGATGTAGCCCAAGAGAGGGGTGAACTCCTTTATCAATTGTTGTGTTTATGTGC
>SNQJ01S0067085.1:28515-39870 GCA_010110895.2 Picea sitchensis | reverse complement strand
AGTTATGCAATTGTTGTTATGAATCCTGAAAAAGGGGAATTTTAAACTTTAGAAGAACTTCCATGCAACAATACTATAGTTTCTAAATATCTTACAGCCAAGGAATGTTTGGAAAATTTAGTGCATTGAAAGAGGAAATGAATATTTTAACTTTATAGAAATGTGTGAAACAAGTTTGAACAAACATGTATACATAATGCAAATCACGAGCATAACTTAGAAACTACACAACTAAACAATGATAAGTGAAAACTTTACACACACACACACACACATACATATAGAGAGAGATTATTACATGAAGCTACAAAAATACAATGGGAACAAGGTAACTTTGTTTTGTATAAAAGAAAAATATTGTGAGTTCTGTTAGTACTTTTTAACTCTGTCTACATAAATATAATACAGTTGATGTATCTAAATTAGCTATGTTCAACAGTGAAGGATTAAATCCAAATCCCTAACTAGTTAAGAGGATTCCTTTCCGAGTGGTAAACAAAAGAAAGTCTAAGTCTACAACTTTACACGCAAAAATCTGAGATTGGAACCCGAGTACCTTTGTGACAATGTAATTTTTCCAACCTGTAATTCATGGATAAGAATCTTAATATGGAAAATTTGTATTTGAGCTTTATAAAATAAATAACTTAGAAAAGAAGATCGCAAGACTTATCTTGAAGTCCTGTAGCAATCGTGATTCCGGTACTATCCTTTCATGTGGAAAACATAAACGAGAAATGCTTGAGAAAACATTACTGTGTATGAAGAATTTTAAAAGATCATTATTATTTTCCTTTCAATTTTTTTTACAAATATTTGGTACTTGCATCCTCTTGGGTAAAGTGAATGGAATGGAGCAATGCATGCACATTGGAGAAGATGACTTGCACAATATGATGGGTTCCCTAGGAAAAAACAAAGGGACCCATCATTAGACTTGTAGTCACATAAGATAAATTCAAGGATACAAATAAATAAATAGAAACAAACAGAGGTGTTGACGCTTGAATCTGTCAGGACTGACTGGCAACCTCATGAGGACATTAGTCCCCCTTCATTTTTAGAGAGGTGGTTCTCCTCTTTGGCTAAAATATATATCTTTGAATATCTTGGATTAGGGGGAGTGATAGGAAGCAAACCCCAAATATTTAGTGCTTGGATTTATATGAAAATGGTTCTTCAACAACCCAATATGATCTTTATGTGCAACAAAATCCTTTTAATCAGAAAATATTGAAGGAGGGCTTCAACATCATAATTAAATTGTGATTAGCATCACACACAATCTTCTTAATAATATATAAATATATCCATATCTTATTCATAGGAGAGAATGATTTGATAATATCAAATAGTTTCAACAGAGTACTGCAATCAATATCAAAAGAGAATTTGATAGGTAAACCTCAAATACCTCATACTTAAAACTCAAAGTTACAAGATACAATCAAGATCAACCTCAAAGCAATTCTTTGTGGAGTTTTATTTATGAAAGATGTTATTCATTGCAAAAGATTTGACAACCCTATATGTGGCTTCAAATAATCCATGATCATATAAGAAAATATCTTAGAATAATATAAGAAGAACACTCAACAACTTAGCCTTATGCCCAACTCTGAGATTCGAGCATAAAACTATGAGAAATGGTGTAGAAGAATATATATAAAAATAAAATGGAGAAGATGGAGATTTCTTTCTTTTGATCACGAGCTTGATTGTGTATCCATGGTTGTACCTTCTTCTTCCTCTGATCTTCTGCCCTGCCCCTCTGACAATACTGATTATTGGACCATTTGATGAAACCTCTCTTCTCTTTTTAAGAAGAGATTTTCTAACTACTTGAGTAGTTAGGGTTTCTCCCTTCTAGAAATTCCCATACAAGTTTCTTCTTGAAACATTTCCTATAATTAATGGCTCATTAATTCCTCATTAATGAATACACATCATTAATACAAGTATATTGAAAGTGGGTCCCTCTCCTTTTTTTAATAATTTTTTTAATTAAACTTTTATTTTTTGAAATTTAATTAATTTCCCTTTTAAAAGAGGATGATTGTGTTTTAATTCCCCGGCAATGATAATAAACTTTTTAGCCATGTAAATCATTTCATATGTTATCTTTATTGTGTTATCTTTCCAACGATATAAATTTTTTCCAAATCCATCGCCTGGATCTCAAGATATGAGCTTGTGAAGTTGAGTTGTCACACATGCCCATTAAAAAATGCAATTGACTTATTTTTTGATTTCTGAGAAAAATGTATCAACTTTCAGCACTTGAAACCTATACCACCACCTTCTACATCAAAATACCTTTCCAACGGTATAAAGTTTGTTGTAAATGGAGGTCTAGAGCTCAAGATATATCCTTTGCAAGATTGTGACTAAGCCATCGTCGATCAAGTTTGATTGGTAAATGTGGACCCTTGATTTAATTTCGACCTCCTTTGTTGAATTTCAAATTTTCTTCATTATTCTTATCCCACATGTATGAGAATAAAAGAGACTTAGTGGCATATAATGTTAAGTGTAACATACACTTGATAAGAAATAAAGAGGAGAGGAGACTATGGAGCTTGGAGGATTCGACCCTTGGAAAATTGTTGAATGTAATAATTATTTTGTATGCCCAGTCAACCACCAATATGCCTAGTCAACAATGATGAGTCACCCAATCAAATGTTTCCACATGTCATCACTTGGTATGCCAACAATTTGCCAATAAGAATCTGTCATATGTCATCTAATAAAATCATGCCATGTGTCAGTTTTTGTATGTTGCCACATGCCTCCATCAATTACTTGCCATGTGGCACCATCCATTTAACTGCCATGTGGATATATCTCATTGTTTAATAAAATTCCATGTGTAACTTGGAGATGTTCCTCATAGAACTTAGGATAGGAAAAATATTATAAAAATAATATGGTAGGTGGATTTACGTGAATGCAAAAGGTAGGTGAGGAAATCATCGCGGACCCGCAGTAATACAAAGTATGGAATGAGTGTGAAAAATTCCAAGTCTTGAGAATCCGTCGGACGCGGACCCACGATAATACATAGTAAGGAACGAGTGTGAAAAATTCCAAGTCTTCGGAATCCGTTGGACGGACTTGCATGGACTTGCATATAACATATGAAATAAACATCACCAACCCTCACCAACCCACGAACTCGTGAACCTGCGCTAACTCATATATATTTGAATAAGTGTTGGAGAAGTTACATAGTAAAGAGTAGTAAAAAGAGTTGTGTGCAATATGAAGGTGGTTTTAAGAAATATCACCAACCCGTCAACCCGCGATAAGTCATAATAAATAAGAATAAGTATGGAAAGTATATAATGGATCACGTGAAATATGGAATGAAATATGGAAAATATGAAAAATGAAAAGAAATATATGAGAAATAAAGGAATTACTTGAAATTTGGGAAAAGAATAAGGAAAAATGGATAAGTGTGGAAAATGGCAAGGGGAATATGAAAGTAACGAGACAATGGGAAAAATGACCAAGTCTAAAATGAAAGAATGAATAGAGGTGAAGGGAAAAGAGAGGAGAGAACATGTCACTTAGAACATTTTTCATATTTCTTCTTGTAATAACTCCATTGGACTTCTGGACAGAAGTATGTGTATCTTGGTCATGGACTCTGATTTTGATTCCGAGAAATGCATGGCGAAGTTGATATCGAGGGTTATGCAATGCAAATATAATAGTTCAAAAATATTCATCTTCCAATATCGTTTTTTATTATTATTCCAAGAGAGGGACTATATAGGTGACCAAATTTTGGCAACAAGAGATTCCTTTCTTTTACTTCGATTATAAACAAAAGTCAGTAAAAATATGTCACGTTATTTTTGTAATCAAAGAACAATTACCATCAAGTTGACTACTACAATGATTTAAAAGAAAATCGTATTTACCCCTGAAGAATACATTGTATTAGTTTTTGGAATAGAATGTACAAGACAACAATATTTAATGAGAAAATAATGTTAAACAAGATTATCAAAAAGCAAATTTGAAATCCGCTTTCAAATAGAATACTCAAACTTTGCAACCTAGGGAAATCTGTGGATTTACCTAGTATAATATACATCTATAAAAATAACATCATCAAGTGTTATTGGTAACTGCAACAAAAATACTAGAGAATGCACAGTAAAGACAAGTTAGATGGGTATCCTGGATATAGTTTGGTAGGGGACAAAATTCCCTAATAAAAAACTTGGCTACAAATTTTAATGTGCATAACTTACAAGATTATATCCACTCACCTTATCAACGGAAAAACGTGGACGAAAACTCAAGGACTCGACCCATAACTGGAAATAGGTAACATTCTTTTAGTGTTCTCTCGTTACTTATAGAAAACCCTGTCCTATTTCTACCCTTTGCTTTTGAGTTCTAAGAATTCTAGTACCAGATCTTGAAGATTACAAAAAAAAAAAAAAAATCCTTTCAACAAAGAAAAGATTAAGGATATAATTCTTATAAACACATGAATACGATTATTTATGGAAAGTGACACAGGAACCAATATTATTTACAGGGTGAAACATTTGTGCTTACCTTCAACGATAATAGACTCGTTCAACTCATTGCTACCTGAGATCACTACCATGGAAAAACGTTGAGTGTAACAAGTGAAGCGGATTCATACTTTCAGGGGCGGAAGCCAGGATTCTATGATATGTAAGATGTTAGCGAATGAACAATAATACATTTGGACCGACCTTGGGTAAACAAAACATAAATGTAGCGTTCAACGAATGTTAGAGTGCCTCGAGCCCCTCCACTCTTACCCAGCATTAAACGACGTAGTACTTCCACATAATAATGCCATGTGAAGTCGAGGAAGTGAAATAACCAAATTGGCTGGAACTCTGACGATGGTAGTTAGTTAGTACGGTAAATAATTTTTAAAATATAATAACCTTCCTCTAGTACTTCTACCTTTTAAGTTGTTTTAGGACTTGCATTAAAGACTAAGTTATTCCTTCTTTGGGACGAGGATTCAAATAGCACCTACCGACAATGCCTTGGGTTTAAAAATCACTCTTAACCCTATCGTTAATTAGTAGATAAGGGAGTTAAATAACTTTAATTTTAACCTCCCTTTTATTCGTAGTTAAATATAGAGAAATAATTGTACCTCATAAAAAAAAATCGCTAGGGACAATGCTTAGTATCAAATTCAAACGAGAGTTTGAGTGAAAGGTTCAATCTTTTCCTCAGTGACTATGTTTGTAGAAAAAGGTTTGTGCACTCGAGAGCCTATTTTATAAGTTATATATATATTAATGGATTAAATGTGTTGTAAAGAAACTCCATGAAGACTTACATGTTATATCACAAAACTTTATTGGCCTTGGGTGTAACGATGAAATATCAATAAATAGGGTCTAGTAGAAACAAATAATGACCCTAGACAAACATGTAATAGAAGAATTCAGAACAATATCAAACTATATGAACGATTATTTTAGAGTTTAAGTATTATGACTTACAGAAAATAAGACAATACGACAATAAAAAATAAAATATTATTTTGTGTTTTATAGGGTATATTACAGGTTTAATTCTTGTAAGTGATATGTTGAATTCATAACTCCAAAGAGGCTCTTTTTTCGTTGAACTCATAACTCCAGGAAGACTCTTTTTTCATTGAACTCATAACTCAAAGGAGGCCCTTTTTTCGTTGAACTCATAACTCCAATAAGGACCTTTTTTCATAATTTAAATACTTATGTTCAGTTTATAGCAATGAAGAAGTAACAATGTTCAAATGACTAATAGTTTTGTGAATTGGAGATTTAAAAATAAACTATTGTTAAGTATAAAAAATATTGTTGTTAAGCATAGTTTAATTGTTTTGTAACCGTTTTAGTTAGAACTTTGTTTTGCAAACATTCACAACTTTCATATCAATAGCCTAAAGGATTAGCTCAACCAATTGTTGTCAATGTTCTTGGGTATTTGGTGAGCTTTGTACTGATAGGTGCTCAATAGAAATCTCCCTAGGTGAGGGACTCTACATCGATGAGTTTACTAGGGATGCCATCCAGGAATGTGGGAAAGTATCCCTTGGGTTTCCCTATGATGTTTTCCTTGCAAAACAATTCCCAAAGGGTTATCTCGATCAGTGGTCGACAATGTTACTAGAAATTTGGCTAGTTCCGTGTTGATAAGTACCCGATTCAAATTTCCCTAGGTTAGGTGCACTAGTCTACGTCGATAATTTTATTAGGGATGCCATCCAAGAATTTGGAAAAACTTTCATTGGGNAGTGGTCGACAATGTTACTAGAAATTTGGCTAGTTCCGTGTTGATAAGTACCCGATTCAAATTTCCCTAGGTTAGGTGCACTAGTCTACGTCGATAATTTTATTAGGGATGCCATCCAAGAATTTGGAAAAACTTTCATTGGGGTTCTTTGCAAGGTTTTCTTAGAAAAAAATAACTAACACATTTCATCTGATCCAATGTATTTTCTTAAAAAGATATCATGACAAACTTATTAACAAATCTAAACATACTAGATTTTCATAAATAAGAACTTGTTCTAGTATGATAATTATGACCTTATTAATGAACAAGGATAATAATTATGTCGAGAGTTGAGTTAATTGACAGATTCTACAACGAAGGTGGAAGACATGTTCATTACTTTTTATTTATGTCTACATGTGTATATTGATTGGAGAGAAACAACAACTAACATAATATATAAAAGAAAGAATATGATATAAATTTATGATCTAATGGCAAAAAATCACTATAAAGACTTGAGGTCATTATTTGGATTTTACAACTTTCAACTTATGTCTTGATGGAAAAGTGAGAAAAAACACTCAAAAGACATCAAAGCCATTGTTTAGATCCCATGCTGAAGTTGGTAGGGAAATTCATTTAGGTCTGAAGGCTATAGTTTCCTCCTACACCATGTTCAAGGCCCCAAAACCCATCCCTTAGTTGAAAACCTACTAATGGCATACTTATCCCAACTTATAGTCCAAATATCCATAAGGGAGGTCACCTATAGTAATTTGATGCCCCCTTCATCACTCATGTTCCCTATAAGAGTCCTATAGAGCCTAAGGTCTAAGTTTCCTCCATTGATCATTGTCAAGGCCTTGTTCCCTATTAATCCTTTGGTTTTGATGAAGGCACAATTGCATCAACTCCACTTGCGACACAACCCAAACTATACTACCTATACTAAGAACAATTGGAAATAGAAAAGGAGAACAAAAATTGTGGGAAATAGAAGCCACAAAATCATGATAAGATTTTGAGATTTAAGGAGTCAAATGACATAAGACTTCGTAATAGTAGAGATGCATGGAATAGTAGACTAGAAGATAGACTTTACTACAATAGTAGGAAGCCAAAGGCCCAAAGGAACCTCAACACCTAAAGGCATGGCTATATAAATGTAAAGGATTTGACCTAGAAGGGGGTTGGATGGAGTTAGACCTAAAGTGAAAAGTAGAGTGAGAAGGTATAAAGTCTAGATATGGCATTCTATTGTGTCTATGTTGGTGTCATGTGAATATTGTAATGATGATCCTAATTATGTTGATTATGGATGGAATGACCCCCCCATTTCAAAATGTTTCCATGGTGCTAATGGTTTATTCAAAGGGTGTATCCTTTATTGTGTTGTATTCCTCTATTATAATTTATACTTACTTGGTATAATGAATGGTTATGTCTTTGATATATTCTAATACATGATATAATATTACTATGATGGTGAATATATTGGATGGATAATATGTTTATCAAGTACTACGAGGTTAGAGAGGATTGTATCTGTCATCTGTTAGCTTTCTCCTATAAACCTATGTCTTGGAAATCCATCTTGGGTGAGACCTTCCCTATTTTCATGGATCGATATGTTGGTGATATATTACATCCCCTTTGTTGTACAAACTTGTGGATCTTAGTCTACTGATTCAAGACAACAAATGGTTTCGTTACTGAGACCTAACAATGAAAATGCAGAGATTGTCACAAAATGACAAAGTGACTTACAAAGAAATATATTTACGATTGGTTTAATGAATAAATCAATCTTTTCATTAGAAAAAATGCCCCTTGGCTTAGATGGACTCTATAATAATTTAAAGGTTGTAAGTTGTTTATTAATTTATAGGAGGTTTGGGTCAAGTTTCCTATGAGTCTATTTGGATAGCTACAAAGGCACAAGGAGAACAATAGGTATCGATAGTGGCGAGAAGGGAAGAACATAACTTGGAATGCCCAAAACCTAGTCATGTTATAGAGTTATAATGACCATGCAATAAGGGTTGTAAAATTTTGGGTCAAGCATACATTAGAATCCTATATTATAGAATTTGTAGTAGAACAATGTAAGTTCCACTTCCAAGTTAAGGAACAATTATTGAGAGAACCAAGGGGAAAACTAGTGAAAGAGATTCCTACCTAAGTGAAGATGAATCTAGTAGAGGAAGAGTTATTACCCTTTACCATGAATAATATGGAAGTGTAAGCCTAGCACTAAGGGGTGGAGTGGAACAATGCTAGTAATGATGAAGGCCTAAAGGAGGGGGAGTTAGAAACTTGAGCCCAATATAGAGTGGAAGGTGTGCTGAGATAACCAATTAATGGTGGCTAGGATGGATGAGAGAAATTTGTGAATGTGAGGAACATTGTGAAACGAGATAAGAAATTAAGACACCAAGGAGTATTGACTAAGAGAATTGGTAAAGTTAAGAAAAATAGGAGAAAAATCTAGTGGGTGGTTAAGAGAGAAGGGGTTTTTGATAAAGGACAAAGACCCCATTGAACAAAGGGAGAGTGGAGGGAAATCCATGGGATTTTAGGGACAAAATTGAGGATCCCCCAGGGTTGAATCATGAGTCCATATTGATGGGATATAAACACTACAACACAAGGCTATGCTCAACGACACCTCTTATGAACCAACCATATGTCATATACAATTATTAATTAATGGAAGTGGAGGAATTTCCATAATTTACACGAATCCATTTAAATACAATACATTTTAATGGTTAGTCACAAAAAGATCATTCTCAATGATACATTTTAACTGTGATTTTTGAGAGGCTCATCGTTAATATATATTTCAATAGAGGTCTGCTAATGACCATCATTAATTATTCAAAATTAAAAAAATAAAATAAAAAATTTCATAATTTTTTTCATAACCAAAACTAAAACAAAGAGAAGCCATTTTCCTAACATCCCAAAGACTAGCCCGAATAAGAACCCAACAACACAAAGAGGATAAGACCAAATTTTGTCATTTTCCCAATATCCAAAAGTGTAACCCCAGTAGCATCACATACAATAAGAACTCACACAAATATTATTAGATTAGATGAAGCATATATTGCATGGTGTGAAGAGAAAAACTATTGGTAGTGTAAAATGAAACAATGGTTATGGACGTATGAATTCTTCACATGATCACTTTTTATGGAATGTAAAACCGAATTCAAAGATGATTATTACTTATCATAAAACAAACAAACAATATTGATGGTTGAGAGTATTTGCAAAGACAAAACACAACTCCTCATAATGGTAGGGAATTGAGAGTTCATTAACAACAACAAATGGTAGAATATTCAAGCGTTTTCTAAGCAATTGTCCAAAGTCCTACAAGTAAAAATGTAGAAGAATTGATATCTAGATATTGGAATCCAAATATCCTAATTTATTCATGGCCTCATATGCCTATCTTGTTGTCATGGTTCTACCCCCATAAACGAGGGATATGTGATAATATACATACTATTATATGTCTAATCTACTAGAAAAATAATATAAATAGAAGACAAGATGCTCATCTAATGAAAAACATTGTCCATTATTTTAGAGTTTGGAAATTGATTAAGCAAACCACTAGAATCCACTAATTCCACTTTTCTTCTATAATGATTGGTGTTGCATCATCTTCATTATGCTATATGAAAAATGAACTATATTGTATGGAGAAAACAAAATATATGTGATGAGTTTGGAGTTCATCACCATTTCTTATTATTCACTATATATTTCCATCAATCACATGCTATGTAAATAAATTTATGCACATGCATGTACACTCATAACATATTTTGGAGATTGAGTTCATTATTCGAGATAAATTTTCATTAATGTGCACTCATAACTTATTTTGGAGTTCATCACCATTTTTTATTATTCATTATATATTTCCATCAATCACATGCTATGTAAATAAATTTATGCAATGTGCACTCATAACGTATTTTGGAGATTGAATTCACTATTCGAGATAAATTTTCATTAATGTGCACTCATTACTTATTTTGGAGATTGAGTTCATTATTAGACTTAAATTTTCATTAATGATAACCTAACAATGAGACATTCACAATCTTACTATCATGGTATGGGATAAAGGTACTCAAATTATTTTCATTTTATTTTTAATTTAATTTGGACAAAAACTCAAAAGAAATCATAGTTTCATGGTTATAGTTTGAGTTTCATAAAAGGAGGAACTCCGCCTTAGAGTTTTGAACCTCTTTTAATGAAAATTATTATGATGTTTAACTAAATTTCAACATAGCTAGCCAATGTAGAAATTTCAATATTTCTTATAGCTCATCTATGCCCATGGGTTTTGAGAGTATTTAAACTAGTGCAATCACATTAGTGGTGTTGATATACACCATAGGAGATATTAGTTAGTAAAGTAGAAAACACTAATTTCACCTCCGATGTATATTGACCAACACTAATGTGGTTGTGCTAGTTGACGACCTGCATGAGGGGAGGGTTACTATTATTTATATTTATATAATCATCAAAATTATGAAAATGATTAATATGAATATTAAAAATGTAAAGACAATAATAATTATTGTTATAGTAATATATTTCTAGTAATAATATCAATAGAAGCAATAATTGTTTTAAAAATATAATATAGTAACAAGAATAATATTGCTACTAATAATAACAATAGAAAGTTTTGCTAGACTGTGGTTGACTTTAGTTGACATGGGTTGATTGTGGATGTTTAGGGTTGACAATGGTTGTGAATGGTTGAATGTATTTGACTTCGGTAATTGTGGTTCAATGGGGTCATTGTGGTTGACCTCACTTGAGTTGATTGAGTGTGGTTCAATTTGTTGACTATGGTTGATTTGGTTAACTTTGGTTGAATCGGCTGACTATGGTTGATAGTGTTTTAATGTCACTAACTATGCTTGACTTTGGAAGACTCAAGTTAACTTGGTTTTCTTTGGTTCACTATGAATACTATGGTTTACCTTAGTTGACTATGGTTGAATTTCCTAAGTGTGATTGAATGTGGCCAAT
>SNQJ01S0067084.1:143897-154869 GCA_010110895.2 Picea sitchensis | reverse complement strand
TTGATCCATCTTCATCATATCAATGACAACTCATTGATCCATCTTCATCTATGCATTCTCATAAAGGAAAATACATATTATATTACATCAATCATCAATCAATCAATCCTTTGACATCAATCAATCACTTGACATCAATCAATAAACCATTGGCATCAATGACAACATGATCCAACAAAAAGATGTACTGACATGAAAACTTCCAAAATAAGCCAATTGGATTAGGTGGGCGACCACCAATCTGCACCTGGAAGATGTGTAGAGCTTCAGACAACCACAAGAGTGTAGAACCCACAATTACAAAGAAGTACAAAAGAATGTACTGAAATGAAAAATATCAAGAGGAGCCAGTTGGAATAGGTGGGTGGCCACCAATATCCACCTGGATCACCTTTCTTCTTAAGTCGCCCTGTTTACAATGCTCTACAACAACTTGGATAAATTCATTGGTGGATTCCCCGAATTTCCTAATTTTGTAAGTAACCATGAATTTTCATTTTCTCTCCATGTTTCAACCATGCCTCCTCAGGACATAAGAGACCAAGTGAATTATTTATTACCTTCCTATTTCCATTTTTATCCAATCAAAATTACAATTTAGCTTGAAAATTGGCATTTTTTTCAAAAACAAATTTCCAATTTTGCATGGTGTTCCCGAACGATTCGGCTCACCCCAATGTGGTGTGTACCATTTTAAATTCATAGTGATCACCACCATTGGTGCGTCACATATATGTGCGCACCGGTATCGTTCATGAAAGTGCACCACAATACATTATTAAAAAACAAAGGGGTGCATTCTTTAGAACGCCTTGAAACAGATGCACGGTGGGATTCTACCCACACCGATATATTTCACTTCATTAACTACACTACTAGCTCAATGATATATAAAATTTATCCTAGTAGTGTGTTGGGAGTTTTAATTGTCTTTTTAGGGAAACTAATAAACCTCACATTAATTATCAACCAGGGGATGTATAACTTTCAAGGTTACATGCAAAGTATATGCAGACCACAATTTCCTCTTATGGCATTGGAAAAACCCTTTATGTTCAAACCAAAATTTGAAAAACCAACTTGAAATTGGATTGAAATCAATCAAAGGAATCACTCAACACGCTCAACATAAACGTAAAATCATTCTTCAATAAAGCATTCACATTAACAATGAAATAAACACACTTGAATTAAATCCAAACTCACTCGTTGCGGAAAGTAAAACCATATTAAAGATAAATATGATCACACTTGCAGGTATTCAAAAGAAATCAATTCTCAAAGAGCAGGTTCTAATCACAAAAGTCTTACATAATTATTGTGTTGACCAATGAGATATCAACAAAATCAATTAATAGGAATAACAACAAATAAAAGTATAACTTAAACAATTAATCACACAACAACATACTTAAAATCACACATTTCGAACACTTATTCATGGAGGAGGGCCCTTCCTCCACTAAATAGGGCTGGGTCTTCACGGATTGGATTTACAACTCGAAATTATGAAACCGATGGAATATATTATTATGATGGGAATAATACAACAGATTTCAGAGTCAATAAAACATATGCTTGCCTTCCCCTTCTACCTCCTGCCTACGCTGTTGTGGTTAATGGATTCATTTAAATACATAGAGAGCCAAGGGACAAATCATAAATGTTTTCCCCCAAATCGAACTTCCTCCCTCTGACCAGATTGAAAAATGGTTTTCATTACAATTTTAGATTGTATACAATAGGTTAATCAAACAAGATCAGATGTCAAAGATCCCTGGAACTTCAAGTAGTTGAGAATAGGCCGAAATTCGTTTTACAACTGAGAAAAAGTTGGTAGTCGGCCGCAACAGTAAATATGAGAATTACATATTTAGGAAAACATATATATCTCTCAAACCCTGACTTAATTTGGAAAATGGCCTATATGGAACTCAATTGGGTCCATTCTGGACAAAACCCATGTTTTGGAGTTTTGAGACTTGTTGTCATCTGATTAGAAACTCCAACACAAAACTATCTCTTTTTATTTTCCACGTGATTGATTAGGAAAGTTTGACCATGAGTTGGAGCTCATGCGTGCCACCTGGGCGTGAATTGAGGATCATGAATCCATTCCATCAAACCTAGGAACAAAACCCATGTTGTGGAGGTGCACTAGTATGCTGACCTTGGAGGTTGGAGCCATGAGTGCTGCTACTTGAAAAGTCATAGCAAACACAAGAATGTTGATACTTGAAATTCATGAGTGCTGCTACTTGAGGAGTTGCAGTAAACATAAGAATGTAGATACTTGAAATTACCTCATAAACCATCATTAGTAAGATCATGCATAATAATCCTTAATCTAATAAAAATAAAGGAAAATGAGCATTACTTAACCACTAAAGAAAAAATAAGTATGATACGCTGTTTTACGAGAAATTGTGGTAAATGGAGTGATAAATGAGCAGTAAGAGGAAGTAAAAGGAATGGAATGGATGTCTAGAAGTGATACTAATTATGAAAAATCAGTGACCCAACACAATGCACCAAGTTTAACCAACCACATCGGGGTGTACCCTAAAAATAACACCTCAACACGTCAATGTTCAAATGAACCACCGTACTTTATAAAATAAAATACACGCACCGAATAAATCACACTGGTGTCATTGAACAATATGTACTGATACACTTCACTTAACTAACTATACTGCTAACATAACGATTTATAAAATTTAACGTAGTGGTGCAACCATTTTAATCCACACATATACATAAATGCATTGGGACATATACATAAATGCACTGGGACATATATTGCCCAAATTTTCATAGCAAGGCATCTCGTTGGACACCACATTCCCGGTTCTCTAACCTTTACAACACACCGAGGTACAAAATGTCGTTGCTTCACTATCACGGTGGTACCGATGCGTTAATAGTAACACATCACATCGGTTCATTTGCGATAATGAAGTTTATCATAGTGGTGCCTATCAGTCCAACAAACACACTGGTGTCATAAAGACAATGTCACTGGTAGAAATCATGTCAGTGCTCTGGTAGACATGGTGCACCAGTTCTTTTGGTTTAACTAAGGGAACCGTGGATTTGTGCACTATAAAGTTTAGCATTTCAATGCATCTTTGTTAACAAAATGAACCGATGTTGTTAAAAAGAACTGAACTGACATGGTTAAAATCTCTAAGTTGGTGCATATCATCCTATGGGACATACCACTTCGTGGTTCTATTTTTTTGATATAGTGCAATGTCCTCGAGGCATATGTTCTGTGGAGGCAAACCGATTTATTTTAAAGATTGTTTTGCAAAAAAAAATGATTTTGGATTTTTTTAAATACACGTCATTTATATATGTATTTGTTTTGTAATTTTAATTTATTTTAACTGTATATATGTTCTTAATAATATTTTTATTTGAATCAGAGACAACGATGACAAGAGGAGAAGGAATTAGAGTGACAGTAGGTCGCGACACACACATTTTCATGTGAGTGGGAGGCCAGGGAGAGGGATATGGAGTTGAAACTTCACCCTCTTTCACAACATACACATTAAATTTTGATGGATATTGGCCTCCTGAAGTTTTATCAAGAGGGTACATCCCTTAGGGGGAACTTTGCATTGTTACAACATTTGATCCATCGTTGCAATCATGCGAGATAAGGGTTTAGGGTTTGTATTGATATGTGGTATCATCCCTCCATTCAAATCTTTTCTCCCCAATTCCTTGAGAAGGAAAAATCCCACATATAAGCCTTTTTTTGACATGAAAAATCCCAAGTATATTAATTCCTCTAAGAATGCACACTTTTCAAATTAATGTATAATTCATCCTTCCCCAATGCCTCAAACACTAACTTCAAGTGTTGCAAGTGCTCTTCCATAGTCTTGTTGAAGATCAAAATACAATCATAATAAACTATAATGACTTAATTATATGTGACCTCAATACTTTTTTAATCAACCTCTTGAACGTATCAAATGCATTGGAAAGGAATAATTAAACCCCATATAGTCCACAATTTGTTTTGAATCTATTGTCAGATGGAAATCTTCTGAGGAATATTGACATGGCGAGGATAAATCTATTGTCAGATGGAAATATTCTGAGGAATGTCAACATTTCAAATATTCCAATGAATATAATAATATTTAATAAGTAAGGAAAGACTTGATTCAAATGGAGGAACCATCACATCTCTATTAAAAAAGACAACGGAAAGAAATTTGTTATCCAAGAAAATTCAATTAATCATTTTATTTTACATCTTATCTAAAGGCCATCCTATGAGAAATTATCTAGATTAAATGAAATATCTGTCTTTTCATCTTCTCATTGGTCTTTAACGAGTGGTTGGGAATGGGAAAAATATCTAGCTCAAGTAGAAAATCATGATATGAAAGAGAAGATTGCAAATTCTAGGTTTTTGTCATTGTCTTTGGACGAGGTTACAACAATTGATAATACTTCATGGATATGCATGAGTATTTATATGTTTAATGACCATATTAGACATTCCTTCTACTTGTGATTCATAAAATGAGGGAGAATTCTATAGCTGAAAATATTTATGAACTTGTTATTAATAGTTTGAAGGAAATTGGTGGTATGGATCATTTAACGATCACAAAGAGGTTGGTATATGTTGGAGCAGATGGAGCATCAATAATGCAAGGAAAAAGGAATGGCCTTTGTGTTAGACTACAACTATCATCTTCACCGTATATGTTGGGTATTCATTGTATGGATCATAGGATGAATCTTGAATTTAAAATAGTAAGCAAGTTTCCATCGGTTTCAAAATTTGAAGATCTTGTATGAGAGGCTTACGCATACTTTTCTCGTAGTCCCAAATGATTTTCAGAGTTTAAAAAAATTGTTGACAATATTACAAATGGAAAAAATCTATTAAAATATGTTGATACAAGATGGATGTCATTGAATGGACCAACTCAAAGATTATTTATTGAGTACCAGTCCTCGGAAGGGGTGATGTATAAACATCGCTTCAGCGTATATAGAGCTCAAGATCTTCTCTTTCAACTAACTAACATAGAGACATTATTAACATTGGCTGGAATTCTTCCTATCCTAGATGAATTGGATGTCCTCATGAAAATGTCTCAAAGTCCCACAATGTATATTGAATAATACCCAAATGCAATAAAAATTGCATGTCTTTCATTAGATAATTTGTATATGATGCCAGAGTCTTTTGCAATTCCACAATTTAAAAATTGGACTACGATCATTGATATAGAAAATACTAATTATTTTTTTAAGTTTGATGAAAAAGGGATACTATGTATGGTAGTGCCTAGGTATATGGTTCATTTTCATTATATTGATAAGAAAGGCCAAACCACAAAAGAGTGCCCTATATCAAGATACCTATTTGACAATGTTGTCATTTCAGTGAGACACAACTTGATAGAAATTGCAAAATCACTATCATCGGAGATAAGAGTATGATTTCCTCGAGATGAATTATTGGAGGTCGTGTCTATGGTGTATCCTCAATATTGGAACAATAAAAAATGTCAAACTACATTGAAATGCAATTTTGTGGAAAAATTAAATACTTTAGTGCAACATTTTTGTAAGAAGGCTGAGATACATGGAAAACAAGTTGAAGGTATTTTAGATAAATCAAAATTGTTTCAACAAGCTACATGCTTCACTGAAACAATGTGGAATCAATTTAGCGCTTTTGATAATCCTCTAGAATATGGTGTAATAACAAGATTATGGACTATTTTAGGTACTAGCCAATACTTACAGGAAAACATATCAAAATATTTCAAATTAGCGGATTTGTGTCAAACCATGATTTTGGGATCAGTGGAGGATGAGAGAATGTTTAGTGCACTATAATTTTTGAATTCAAAGATGAAGAACAAGATTGATAAATATATGGATATATGTTTAATATTATATGTAACAAAGTATGGCATTACCAAATTTCCATATGAAAGAGTGCTAGCTATTTGGCGATCAGATTGTGATAGAAGGGGATAAAACAATATAACAAATTTATCTAATGAACTTGATATGGAAAATAATTCTTTGGAGGCTCATAATGATAGTCCATATGGGGAAGGTCCTATTTAGAATGAAGAAAATGAGCACCAAGATGTGAACTGGGAAATTGATATACCACAATATTTGATCTAATCCAATATATATGAGGGCCTAGGGGACACTTATTTCGGTGTATGTGTTCAATTGGTGATGCAAAAAATAGTGAATAGAATAGCACAAATGATGTGATTCTTGTGATTCGTTGTTTCTTTGTTTTTGGAGTAGCTCAAAAATTCTTTATCATATCAATTTGAGGTTGCATTTCAAGTAAAAATAGGTTCTATATTTTTTGGTTTTTATTATAACATTGGAGCCACATTTTCTTGATGAAAGGTATTTTAAGATTGATGTTTTGATATTTAACTATTACATTGTCTATTTCTTGTATGTGATAGAAAATGAAGATGGAATTTGATGAAGCTAGGACCTATCTCTTCACATAGATAGTGTCCTAGTATTAAAGGTTAGCAAGACTTATGCTAAGCAAGAATGGGCTCATTCAAGTAAATGAAATCTCTTTGATGTCTAGCTCTAATATCTTGGTAAATTTTAATGGTTTGTTTGTTTGTTGCATTTTGGAACATTTTTTCAAGGTTGAAATTCTTTTAATTCTCATTTAATGTTTGTCTGAACCCTTTGTTGTGGCATGATTGGTTTCATCTGATTTCCATTGAGTCAAGGGTTTGGGTTAAAGTTAAAGAACTTTGTTGAGTAAAAAAACTTGTTTTCATCTTTTTTTCATGTTTATTTGACAAACATATGGTATTAGGATTAACATGTGGCTTTGGTTAGTCTATGGGAACTCAATGTGTTTTCCATAATTATTATTCTTTTCTTTATATATTTGATGGTTCAAGGAAATATTGTTTATTTCCTTTCACTTTGTGGCATGACTTAAGAATCTTCACCTTTTAGGATCTACTATGTTTATTTTATATTTTCTTTTAAAAGAATTATTAGTTATTTGGAAAGGGAAATGAGCACTACTTATCTAAGGAAAGACAAAAATGGTCTACGCACTAGGTTCCTATGTGGTCATTATAGGAGACCTATTAGCACGAGACCGAGATTCCTCTAATGAAATTATACTTTTGATTCCAATACTAAATGAGCATTACATGTAGCTAGTGGAGGATGAGAGAATGTTTATTGCACTATCATTCTTGAAGTCAAAATTGAAGAACAAGGTTGATAAACAAGATTGAAAAAAAATGGTTACATAGTTTCTACTGATAATGCACATGTTATGGAGAGTTTCATGTAACTAATAAAGAGGTATGCTTATTGGTTCTTGTATCACATGGAAAAAATAACTTTCTATATAATTCTGGACCATTTATTTGTTGATTGCTTTTCTGCAACTCAATTTTGGGAGTTGGTATGTAGTAGGATCCAAGTGGCAGACATAGCATGTGCTACCCTTAATGGGATTAAAATGCATGATAGGAATTTGATTTTGCATCGTGCTACTACCAGGTATAGATATACATGATGACATAATAGCCCTTACTTAATTTACATCTCTTATTGTTCATGTTGAATTATGATAGTTTAACTGAGACTATCGTTTTTTCTAAGGCCTAATCTATGCCCAACATTTATTATAAAGTTATGTGTTCCTTTACTTTTTTATAAGACAATAAAAATATAAGGGATAAAAGAGACCTATATTCCTTGGAAAAGGGGTCCTTTTTTAGTACAAATGGATGATTAGAGAGGAAGTCATGCATGGAATGTGACCTATCAATATTCTTATACTTTTGGATTTATTGATGGATAGAATTGCGTGCACTCCTATTTAAGAACATCAAATGATGAACTTGTTTGAAGGGTCCTTTCATAATCGATTAATTAGTAATAAAGAATCCATAATAGAAGTGGTAGAGAAAAGATTAATATATCCCGAGCTTGACATAAGTGGTGGTTAGGATCAACACATATGAACTTTGTGGTGAAATATCATCAAAACTGATAGAGGGATATGCAAGAGTGTACAATGAGAACCATGACAAACATAACCCCTAATGCTTGCAACATGTCTAGAGGATGGAAAAATTATGTTTAAAATGATTATATTACAGTTTAATGAGTACATTTTCCTATTATTATATATGGTTTTATACTTTATCAAAAAAATCTCCAAGACTTTACAAGGTTTTATAATTCAATGAAATATTCGCCAAGATTTTACTAGAGTTTATAATTTAGTGAAAGATTCACCAAGATTTTTCAAGATTATATATTTGACTGAAAGATTCACCAAAAAATTCTATATACATATTATATTATTGATAAAATAACCTTCAATTTTTCCTATGTATCATGGGGATTCACCCATTTATTATACATACAAATTTAGGGGGGGTTCTTAAAATCACCCTTGCTTAGAAGAAATGGATAGGATTAAGAAAAATAAAATAAAGAAGAAGGAGAAATTGCAGAAAAATGAAAAGAAGGATCACGATCTTGAAGAATTAGAGAAGATAATTATTAGCCTAAAGATTCAACTAGAATAAGCAGTGAAAATTCAACTCAAATAAAAGGAAGAAACTTGTGAGAAGTTAGAGTCTAAAATTGTCCCATTAAAGGAGGAATTGATTCGGATTTAGGAGCGGAACGAACTGATTACAGACTAAATAAAATAAACACAAAGATATGAAGAATAACATAGATATCTAGTGAACAGTAACACAAAGATATGAAGAATAACCCATATATCTAGTGAACAATATATTCTATTAAATAAATGAAATAGGATGAAACTGTAAAACTGTAGAACTAAAACACTTGCTCGAATGGTGGTAGCTATCTCTGAGAATATATGTGGTTGCTATGCACATTCTTCTTAGTAGAATGATTACAATGAGGCTCCAGAGGCCTTTTTGATATTACTCATGAATGCCAAAACCCTAGACATCCAAAAACCTTACCCTAGAAGGTGAAATGCCAAAAGTCATGTGGGGCCTGTTATCCCCACTTTTAGGGATAACTAGGAGATTATGTCTTGAGGCCCGTAGGTCCTAGACATGGAGTATTGAGAGCCAGATCGACTTAGGCATGGCCCTAGAGGGCCCATATTTTCTCCTTTTCAACGCCTCTACTTTTCCAGTAGCAACAACATCCATCACCATCAGCTTGGTCTTGTGTCAGAGATGGCTCTTGCTCCATGAGGTAATGAGTTCGGGTATCATGGTATGTGTCACTCTGATCCTCAAAACCTTTGAATATGTGCATTCAATTCCTTTTATTTCTAACGAATGCTTGGATCTTATACATTTCCACTTGACCATGTATAGGGAGAATGACAGGATGCCCTAGAAAGCCTGTGCCTGTAGGTTTTGGTTTGCCACTAGGGGGATTTATGAAAAGCCATCATCCACTCCTTTCATATTACCACTTTTTCATCCCACTTCCCGCTCATCTACCCCATTTCATTTTTCCAGGCATTGGGTTGGCCAATCATTTAAGGGTTGCATATTGCCTTGTGGGAAGAAGGGGCTAAAGGACCAAAAGGTAAAAGAAAGCTGGCAAAAGATAAAATCCTAAAAATAAAACCTCAAGATGCTTCACCCAGGGATCCTTGAGAAAGCAGTAAAAGGCTTCTTAGCAAGAAGCAAAGGGGACCCATAAAAATAATAAAACAAGACTTAGTTAGAGGATAGGGGGTCTCATCATGAGCCAGCCTCTTAGGTCCATGGGTACCTAGCAGTATGACACTACTAGCAGCTGGTTACTATGCCAGGGTAGTGAATCTTGGTTGCATGGCCAACAGAAAGGGGGTTTCATCACGAGCCAGCCTTCTCATTTCCGTGAAAGTACTTGTGGGTAACGCTGACACCACTAGTCACCACACTAGGGCAATGTCCCCTGATTAACTTCTTGAATAAAAATCAATAAGAATAAATAATAAAAGGCATGAATGGGATTGGAAACAATTGCATCTAGGATAGGTGCAACTCGCCTTCTACAAAGGAACCCACAGGTAAAGCTTTTCATTACCTTGCTTTCACTGCGCCCATTGTCAGGACATCCCTTATCCACGTCACCCACTTACATGGCTTAGATTTAGTCTTTTCCGGGAACTTTCCTTTTCCAGTGAACACTAGCCCAATAGGATGCCTTGTCACTTTGCCCAGACTTGTATTGCAGGCTTGTATAATGTCTTTGAGATTTTAACTGGGGTTATAGGAGTTTTATGCACATGTTGAATAATATTGATGATGATATGTCATTTACATTACTATGATCCCTGTGATTTATGATCCCATGGAGGGCGTATCTGTTGATGTGCAGGATCATGCCCAATGGACAGGTACCATGTTGGATAGGTACACATGGGGATATGATCAGTTCGGACCTCCATGGGGCTGAAGATCCCACCAGATGGATGTTGAGGCCCCAACAGGGGGCACAGACAGGACAAAGGTGTTTTCACTAGAGAGAAAAATGAATTCTTGTAGAGGCACCCTGGCAGAGCTTGACCTAGGGGGATTGTACCCTTTTCAGTAGAACATTGGACTTGGAAGGCCTAGGACGTCACCTAGGAGGTTCATGACATCATCCTTTCTTCATGAGCGTTTTGACAGATGGACATAGTAGTTTGGCATGTGTGGTAGCTTGGAAAAGCCCAAGGAGGGCTAACGTTTTGCATCAGGAGGTTGCATTTTCCCTCTAAGGGGCTAACGTCACCCTTGAAAGGGGATGACATCCTTCTATTTCTTGATTAGGGTTTTAATTTAAACATTTAATGCAAAACAATATGATTTTAGTATTATGGCTATTAGGACCACATATTGTACCCTTTTTGCCCATACTTTTTGCTATTATTTTACCCTTCATCACCTGCATTTTGACTTATACTATCATTTCACCTAATCATTCC
>SNQJ01S0067084.1:123397-135371 GCA_010110895.2 Picea sitchensis | reverse complement strand
TTGTTGATGTCTTCATCTTTTATTCTTACTTGGTGATATCCCGATCTTAGATCTATTTTCGAAAAGATCTTTGCATCCTTCAACTGATCGAAGAGATCATCAATCCTCAACAGAGGATACTTGTTCTTCACCGTTACTTTGTTCAATTGCCTGAAATCGATGCACAATCTCAGTGTTCCATCCTTCTTCTTTACGAATAGGACCGGGGCACCCCAAGGCAACATGCCTAGGCGTATATACCCCTTCTTCATAATTTCTTCAAGCTGTAGCTACAACTCTTTCAGTTTTGGTGCACTCATCTTGTATGGAGCCTTTGACACTAGAGTTGCTCCAGGCATCAAGTTCACAGAGAAATTGATATCCCTTTTCGGAGGTAGTCCAGGTACTTCCTGGAATACATCTTTGAACTCTTTAAGTACCTCATGATCCTCAATAATTGACACCTTATCCTTAGGCGTTTCCCCCACATGGGCTACAAATAATTGACAACCTTTTCTGTAGCACTTCTTCAGCTACATTGCTGAGATTTCTCTAACAGTAACAACTCTAGGAATTCCTTGGATGACTCTCTGATTCCCTTCTTCATCTAAGCAAGTGAATTCCTTGTTCCGATAGTCCAAGATGGCATGGTGTTGGTCCAACCAGTCCATCCCAATTAGACATTCATAAGAGCCTAACGGAAGAATGTTCAAATCGACCTTCATGGTCAGCCCATTCATGTCTACAGGATAGGACTTGACTAACTCCGTGACTTTCCTCTTGGTTCCTGTAGCTAGCTTCACTCACCAAGACTTTTCATGTTTTCTTCTTATCAAATGAAAATTTTCTACCACTCTAGGGTCTATATAAATATGGCTAGCTCCTGAATCAACTAAAATAGTAAATGGTTGGTTTTTTATCATACCGTCTACTTCAATCATGTGTGATTGATACTCAACTTGCTGATCATTGTTTGGAATAGCCATCGTTTTGTCAATAGAGTGTCGACGTTTCGGATCCAAATCAAGATCCATCTTCAGGACAATGAGCCTGGGTTTAGATGATGAGAAGAATTTGGTTTTAAATACTGCAATTGACGTGAAATCTAAGTGCCGACTAGTTTGTTTTGGTAAAAATTCTTTTTTATTATTTATTTAGTGTGGTTAAATTTAATTAGGGTTTTGTTATTGGTAAAAATTCCTTTTTATTATTTATTTAGTGTGATTGAATTTAATTAGGGTTTTGTTTTAATTGTTTTGAAATTATTTTAAATTATTATTAGATCAATGTTTATTAAATTTTTTTTTGTTTTAATTAACTAGAGTCTAGGTAGTTAGTAGGGTTTATTATTAGGTTTTTAAGTGGTTTATTCAATTATTTAAGGGTTTGCTTATTAATGTTATTTAGGTTTTAATGTTTCTTTAAAAGGTTCTATTAAGGCTTAAAACTTTATAGGTGAAATATTCCTAAGCTTATTAATATTCTTAAAACAGAAAGTTTATTTTAAAAATGTTTTAAATTCGAGAGTGATTAGGTGGGGTTTTAATGAATTAAACTTAAAGAATTTTGAGATAGTTTTCTACAAGGATTATTACTGTTAATTGTGAATCAGAGGGAGCCAGTTTTCACTTAATTATAACCCATTATCTCTGTTCAGGTTGCTAGGATGTTTACGAATTTCAATGGCTTCTCTAACACGACGTTTAAAGAGGTGATTTTCTTTGGCGAGGATTTTGGTGTCTTCTAGGCAGATATGGTGTCTTGTTTTAAGGGAATGTTCAGCTAGGGCGGAGGTGCGGATGCGTTCATTCTTAATGTTAGCTCCATGTTCTTTTATCTTGATCTGGAAGGAGCGACCAGTTTCACCGATGTAGCATTTTCCACATGAGCACTCTATTTTGTAGATTCCTTTACCTTTGTGGGGGTAGATTTTGTCTTTTACAGATCTCATATTTTATTTGATGGTTTCAAGTGGTTTGAAGGAGGTCTTAATTTCTTTTTTGCTGAGGACTCTTGAAATCTTATCAGTCACTCCTTGGATGTAAGGGAGGCAGGCGTCTCTATCAGTCACTCCTTGTAATAACTGGCTCCCTCTGATTCACAATTAACAGTAATAATCCTTGTAGAAAACTATCTCAAAATTCTTTAAGTTTAATTCATTAAAACCCCACCTAATCACTCTTGAATTTAAAACATTTTTAAAATAAACTTTCTCTTTTAAGAATATTAATAAGCTTAGGAATATTTCACCTATAAAGTTTTAAGCCTTAATAGAACCTTTTAAAGAAACATTAAAACCTAAATAACAATAATAAGGAAACCCTTAAATAATTGAATAAACCACTTAAAAATCTAATAATAAACCCTGCTAACTACCTAGATTCTAGTTAATTAAAACAAAAACAAAATTAATAAACATTGAACTAATAATAATTTAAAATAATTTCAAAACAATTAAAACAAAACCCTAATTAAATTCAATCACACTAAATAAATAATAAAAAGGAATTTTTACCAATAAAAAAACCCTAATTAAATTTAACCACACTAAATAAATAATAAAAAAGAATTTTTACCAAAACAACCTAGCCGACACTTAGATTTCACGTCAATTCCAGTATTTAAAACCAAATTCTTCTCATCATCTAAACCCAAGCTCATTGTCCTGAAGATGGATCCTGATTTGGATCTGAAACGTCGACACTCTATTGACAAAATTGTGGCTATTCCGACCAATCATGAAAACCCCAACCACATAAATATTTTTAATCTTTCTGAGTAGTCGATTGGTGGATCCAGGTGGCACCGTGAGAATACCTCCACGTCCCGAAAGGCAGAGTTGACCAGGTTGTTCCTGACCCCAAGGAGGTAGTTATTGAAGTTGTTGGTGGTAGTTAGACATCGTCTCCACTATAAATGGAAAGCTCAGAAAAGGACCCAAGACATGTCAATTCTTCTGCGGGGTGCCAGGAGTCCGATTGCGTCTAACATAAACGCACGACTGTCCAGAGACTGCAGGTGCAGTCTGCTAGTAAACATGCAGATGTAATGTTTTTAATGAAGAAGTATCGATTTTGTTGTTGTTATTTGCTTTAGGTATATGTAGGCAATTTTTCCATTTTGTAAAACATCGTTGGTAGAGCTAAGCTCCCTGTTGTATGGTTTTAATGAAGCACTATTTTCTCTGATTATTTATGTGCATCCAAGATTTCTTGTTTAAATGGCAGTCAACTATCTTATTCACTCTATTTTCCTTCTGATGCTAAGGAGTTCATGATCTACAAATTCACGTGAACCATTGTGATTGTGTTATGATAAATGATATATTGTAACACTGTTATATTCCTTAGTTTCCTTGTGATTTAAATTCGAGAAGTTCTTGTGTTTAAATCATTCATCCTTGTGTTGTTGAAAGACCTGACGTCTTCAATCAACCTCTACATTTTCTCATTAATGTCTTCCTCCTACTCACCCTTACTATAACCTATTGATTGAAGTTAGACTAAGAACTCACATGTTCACACATAGCTCAGTCCAGGATTCTGAGTTAAAACGATATCATGCTGAGTCTATTCTCTTTCGATCACTATTGATAAGAAAATCGTGACATAAACTGATGGGTGTCGGGCTCTGCTCCTGCTGCAATCCAGGAGTGACTTCTGACGCTAAAATTTTTATGGCACCATTGTCGGGGACAAAGTTTAATATTTTCCCTGGGATTGAACGACATTGAGCCTCTGATTCTGAAGGTGCATCAGGCATTAGAGCCCTACAAGATTTCTACTATGCACTTGGCGACTCCATTATGACGACTCCACTGTGACGAACCTGCTGTTTCAGTTGTGGCTTCGAGGGGTAGACAGACGTGGTCTCATCCAAAATTGCCTCTAGTTACACCTGAAGTAGATCCTGAGAAGCTTGTCAAAAAGGGAAGGGCCCTCAAAGGAGAAACTTCTGCTACTGAACGAGGTATTTCTGACAGTTCTCATCTTCCTTTATTAGAAACTCCATTTTTTGTTTCTCAGTTTCCCAGCCGACCTGTTACTGAAGTTTCCCATTTTCTAAACTTTGGGAGTGTTCCTGCTGAGTTTTCTTCTCCTAGTTTGGGACAAGAGGGAGAAAATTTTGTCACTCCTATCTCCCCTGACATTGCAGCTTGGTCTAGACCTAGTACCACTGGATATTTCCCCACTCCTAGCTTCGCCACCCCCCCTTTTATTACTGTGGCTACTACTACAGAGAGAGAAGCATCTGCTCATTCAAGCCCTGTATCCTTCTCTTTGAATCCTCCATTGTTTCCTTTTCTACCTGAAAGCTTAGCTCTAGTATCCCCTATTCGAACTCCTTCTCCTCCTAGTTCTCTCCACCTAATATTCCTATGGCAGGAGAAAATCCCCCCATGACTAAAATGGAGGCTATAATAGCTGCTAGGTATGATCCCCTTGTGTTACCTCAGCTTCTCAATGCCCTTCTAGCAGATGGCTACCTTAAGTAGTTACCCAGGTTCACAAGTGAAGGAGACATATCTGCAGAACAACACCTTGAAGCCTTTTACATTTTCACAGTTGATCTTGTTATCATGCATGTAGACGTATGGATGAGGATTTTTTTCCATAGCCTTGAAGGTGAGTCTAGGAAATGGTTTAAGGCCCTACCTCTTGGATCTATCGATGGGATTGAGGCTTTGGAAAATGCTTTCTTGAGACAGCAGGGAGACAAAAAAGACTTCATGTATTACATGATAAAGTTTGGGTCCTTGAAACGAATGGAAGGAGAGTCTGTCTCTGATTTCTCCAAGAGATTCAATAAAATGTACAATAAGATTCCTGTTGAGATAAATCCCTCAGAAGCCTTTGCCAAAATCAATTATGGTAGTGCTTTTGATCCCGATTTTTGCCTCTTGTTGAGGGAAAGATGAGCCACTTCCTTATCTCACATGCAGGATTCAGCTGTGGAAGTTGAATTAAATATATTGGCTATTGACCGACTCAAAAATAAAGTAGATAGAGATATGCCCAGCAGGAGAGATGAACCCTCCTCATGAGGTTCCTCTTCCCTTCCCCCCCAAGGGGACAAGGTAACTAAAGTGCTGAAATCACTTTCGAACAAGATGGAAAGGTGGGAATTAGAAGGGAAGCCCATATATAGAAATCCCCAAAATACTGATAACAGAGGTTTCAAGAGGCCAAATAATAATGTCCCTCAAATTATGCCAAGGGAGAAAAGGAACAGAGATAGAGACGACCAGAGGATCCAAACCCCTCTTCAAAATAACCTTGTTGCTGGTGAGGAAGGAGAGGAGATAGATGAGCTTGGTCCTGAAATCCATTGTTTTGGAGACACCTCCCCTTTCCCCCATTTGAATCAATCCGCATATGAAGAATCCCTTATGAGCAATCAAATCAATGAGTTGGGTAAGGGGGAGAAGGCCAAAGGCAACATTCCTAACAGATACAACCTCAGGTCAAAGAGGAACGAAGGGAAGACTGATATTCTTGATCAGCCTCTTGTAGCAGAAAGGCCTGCTAAGCCCACAATGTGCACTACCAAGGAAAGGATCACTCAGAATATTTCTCCAATAGCCAAAGAACCTATCCCTGAGGTAAGAGAAGCTCCTAAGCCTCCTTCTTCCTTTAGTTTTGAGCATGAAATTCGAAAAATTAGAATTGAACTAGTTAAAAATAAAGATTTCAAAAGGTCCCTCTCTAGACTGCTACAATCTAAGTCCCCCCAGCTTGCCACAGACTCAGTAAATATCCAATATGAAAAGCCAGTAGTCAGCCTAGGTCCCATGGTAGAAGATATAGATGATTCATCCCCTCCCTTTTACACATACCTGAACATACATGATAAGGTGCTGCATAACTGCTTGATGGATTCAGGGGCTTCCCATAACCTCATGCCCAAAATAGTCATGGAAGAATTGGGATTGGAAGTAACAAAGACCTATCATGATTTGTACTCTTTTGATTCAAGGAGAGTGCAATGTATTGGAGTCATCAAAGATCTGGGAGTATCATTGTTTTAGCTGCCCATGAAGAGTGTGGTCATGGACATTGTAGTAGCTGATGTTCCCCCCAAGTTTGGCATGTTGTTGTCAAGATCGTGGATTAAAAAGATTCGAGGGAAATTATAGATGGACGTCACATATTCCACCATTCCATTATTTGGAGGGAAACATAGAAGGTTGTATAGAGAAGCTCAGCTATCCTACATTGTTAGTGATGAAGTAGACCCCACCAATCATCCTATCTTTGCACTTGATACTGATTTGGGGTATAGTTTATTGCAGCTCACTGATGCTCCTGAAACCCCTCTTCAAATCAGAAAACAACCCATATTTGATCGAGAAATACCTCCCCCAGCTACCTGTGTGTGGAAAATGTTCTTCGACAAAGATTCTTCTAGTGAAAGTGCTGGTGCTGGAGTGGTTTTTGTGTCACCTTGTTAGGAAGCCATTTCCCTGTCATACAAGCTAGTGTTTGAGACCACCAATAATGTGGCTTAATATGAGGCTCTTGTTCTGGGTTTAAGGGCTACAAAAGAAATGGGAATTGAGGAGATAGTAGTGTTCGGAGATGTAGAGTTGATAGTTCAACAGATCAGAAATGCTTATCAGGCTAAGCATCCTCAACTCATAAGTTACAGAAATAAGGTATGGGACCTAATTGACAATGTTTTTTGGGCATTCAACATTTCATTTATTCTAAGAGAGGAAAATACTTTGGCCAATTCCCTAGCTGTTTCGACTAGCCAGTTTAAGATCCCTTTGCCTCCTAAGATCAAACATGAGGTTGAGATAAGATATAGGCCCTCTGTACCAGACAATATCAAGCATTGGAAGGTATTCGAGGATGATCTAGAAATCAAAAAATTTCTTGAGTATGTTGATGAATTCTCTGCATTGCACATTGATAATTTGCCGACGTGTTTGAATGGACCTATGAAGACCTCAGGACATATGACACATCTGTAATTGAGCACAAGATCCCATTGAAAGAGGAATCTAAGACTTTCAGGTAAAATCGAAGATATATTAACCCCATATTGTTGCCTGTCATGGAAAGAGAAGTGAAGAAGTTGTTAGATGCCCAAATCATTGTCCCTTTGAGATATTCTGATTAGGTGGATAATCTGGTGCCGGTAAGAAAGAAGAGTGGAGAAATTAGACTCTGTGTTGATTTAAAAAATCTGAACAGAAGCTCAAAGAAGGACAATTACCCCCTACCTAAGATGGAACACATATTGAAAAGGGTGATTGGTGCATCGAGGATATCCATGATCGATAGATTTTCTGGTTACAATTAGATATCAGTCCTGCCTTAGGATAGAGAAAAAACAACTTTCACAACTCCTTGGGGCACATTCATGTATGCCAAAATGTCTTTTGGATTGATGAATGTAGGAGAAACATTTCGGCGAGCCATGGACATAGCCTTCATTAGGGAGAAAGATCAGTTTGTGGTGATCTATCTGGATGACATCACTATCTTCTTCAGATCTGATGAAGAACATTGTTGTCACTTGAGGAAGGTTTTCTTGAAGTGCCGAAGGTTTGGCCTCTCCTTGAACCCCAAGAAATATTTGTTTGCTATGAAGGAGGGAAAGCTATTAGGCCATATAGTATTAGTAGAGGGAGTGAGAATTGATCCCATCACGGTGGAGGCAATTCAGACCCTGTCACTCCCAAGGTCCAAGAAAGAGGTCCAATCTTTCCTGGGCAATATTAACTTTTTGAGGAGGTTCGTCTCAAATTTTGCTGAGTTGGTGAAACACATCACAGTCATGCTCAGAAAAGGAAATGAAGTAAAGTGGACTGTTGAGCCCAGGGAATATTTGTCCAAATAAAGAAGGCATTGACTGAGGCGCCTGTGTTGATCAGTCCTGATTATTCCAAGGATTTCCTAATTTTTTATTTTGCTTCTTTTGATACAGTAGCAGTGGTCTTATTGCAGAAAAATGAGGAAGGTCGAGAGCAACCCATTTCCTTCTTTAGTAAGGCATTAAGAGATGAAAAAATTAGGTATGAGATCATGGAGAAACAAGCCTATGCCTTCGTGAAAGCTCTCAAAGTGTTCAGAGTCTATGTCCTACACTCAAAGGTGATTGCATATGTTCCTTCAGCCTCTGTGAAGGACATCCTTATACAACTTGACATAGATGGGAGAAGGGGTAAGTGGATTTCCAAGATCCTTGAGTTTGACCTGGAGGTAAAGCCCACCAAGTTGGTTAAAGGGAAAGGTTTAGCCAAGCTACTGGCTGAATCTAATTGTATGTCTTTGGGGGTAAATTTTGTACATATTCACTCAGAAAATCAGCAAGATGAGTTTTCAGATGGCAGTCCTCAAAGAAACCCCCTATTGGTAGAATGCTCATGGTATAAAGATGTTATATTTTTCCTGTAGGAGTTAAAGCCCACTGATGAAATGGGGAAGATTAAGGCAAGATATCTAAAGCTCAAAGCAGTCAAATATTGTCTTGTTGACCAAATATTGTAATGGAGAGACCCTTTAGGGGTGTTTCTAAGGTGTCTGAACCCACAGGAGGCCCGGAAAGTTACATTTGACTTCCATAGAAACCTGTGTGGAGGGCATCATTTATAGAATACCACAACCCACAAAATTATTAGGGCTGGGTAGTACTGGCCCACCTTATTCATTGATGTCTGTAGAGAAGTTAGATCTTGCATCAAATGCCAAAGGTTCTCAGGAAAGCAGCAACTCAAATCTCTGCCACTAAAGCCTGTAGTAGCTTCAACACCCTTTCAGCAGTGGGGGTTGGACTTCATTGTAAAAATTCATCCTCCTTCAAGTGGCCAGCACAGATGGATCCTGACTGCAACAAATTACATCACCAAGTGGATAGAAGCTGTCACCACTAGGAATGCTTCACATAATGTAATTATCAGCTTCCTGGAGGATATTATAGCCAGATTTGCCTGTCCCAGCAGAATTATCACTGATAATGCTGCTTCTTTCAAGTCTGAGCCTCTGGTTAAGTTCTGTGAGCAGTTTGAGATTTCATTGATTCATTCCACCCCCTATTATCCTCAAGGCAATGGGCTGGCAGAATCTTCCAATAAAATTCTGATCAAGCTCATTACAAGATTGTTTGAAGACAATAAAAAGGCCTAGGATTCAAATCTCAAATTCGTTCTGTGGGTCGATCGAGTGACAACAAAGAAGTCCCTGGGCACCTCCCCCTTTCAACTTGTTTACGGGACAGAAGTTGTATTTCCCACTCAGCTGGCTTTACCTATGGAAAAATTATTTCAAGATTATGAAGGAGAGCTAGATCATATGGTCAAAATAATTCATCAGCTGGTGGAAGTGCAACAGACCATGGAGAAGGTAATGGATAGAGCTCACAGTCTTCAATAGAAGATCAAGCAGGCCTTTGACAGGAAGGTTAGAAAGGAAGAATTCGAGCTGGGAGATCTGGGGCTTAAGTGGGATGCACCCAGGAAGGACAAAGGAAAACACAACAAGTTTGATGCCCTCTGGATTGGACCTTTCAAAATCTATGAAGTATTCTCGAACAACACTTATAGGTTGCAGGATTTGGAGGGCGAAGAAGTTTTTAATGGCCCAGTAAATGGGCGTTTCCTGAAGAAATGTTTCGTTTAAAGCCTCAGACGACTCATCTATTTTTGTAAATATTGTTTTTATGTTTGTTTTTGGATTTATCCCTGGAACTGCAAATGAGTCCTTAGAGCATCACAGGGATGAATTTATCCCCCATGGAGTCTAATGTTATCACCAATATTTGTAAAGGGTGTGTTTTCCTAAGAGATAAGCTCCTTTGGGTGGAAAAATGCGAAGAAGTGGGGTAAAAACCCACTTACCCTAGGTTGGGGTGCAAATGCACATTTGGTTAAGCGGCAGGCAGATCTGGGCGGCCAAAATATGCATGTCCATATCTGCGGCCAGGGTTCCATTCCGGAGCCCCCTCGCCATTCTACATTTAAAGCGGGGCAGGTCCGGAACTAGATGTGCATCTCTCAACGGTCTAGATTAGGGAGCTCGGATCTACGGTGAAGGTTGGATTCCGGACCCCCTTTGCCTATCTACCTTTAATCGAGGGGGGGGGGGTCCGAAATTGGTGGCTTAAAGCAGCCCCCCCTTGTCACATCTTTGATTTCCTCCATTGTCCACCTTCCGCCATCTGTCTTCGACTCCATATCTCACCTCCACTCAGTGCCATTCTGGCACACCTTATTCCCTTTCTCTCCCTCTTGCCTTCTGACACCTATCCCACTCCCTTCCATGTCGTCCCACCATAAGTGACGTGTCCTCCATCGAACAGTCATATATCGTCACTTTTCCTCCTTTCGTCTATCACCTTCCTACCCCCTGTCATGTGTCTCGCCCCTATCACTTCCTTGGTCACTTCTCTTCCCTCTTCCATGCTGAGCATGCCAAATCATCCCCGCTTGACCTTTGTTCTTACATTGCTTCCTATCTTATGCCCCATTTATCGCACTTGCCTACAAGTCTTTTCAAGCAGTCGATTAGCGGATCCAAGTGGCACCATGACAAGACCTCCACGTCCTGAAAGATAGAGTTGACCAGGTTGTTCCCGACCCCAAGGAGGCAGTTATTGAAGTTGTTGGTGGTAGTTAGACATCGTATCCACTATAAATGGAAAGCCTAGAAAAGGACCTGAGACAGGTCAATTCTTCTATGGGGTGCCAGGAGTCTGATTGCGTCTGACATAAGTGCACGATCATCCAGAGACTGCAGGTGCAGTCTGCTAGTAAACATGCAGACGTAATGTTGTTAATGAAGAAGTCTTGGTTTTGTTGCTGTTATTTTCTTTGGGTATATGTAGGCAATTTTTCCATTTTGTAAAGCATCGTTGGTAGAGCTAAGCTTCCTGTTGTATGGTTTTAATGAATCACTGGTTTCTCTGATTATGTATGTGCATCCAAGATTTCTTGTTTAAATGGTATTCAACTTTCTTATTCACTCTATTTTCCTTCTGACGCTAAGGAGTTCATGATCGAAAGATTCACATGAACCATTGTGACTGTGTTATGATAAATGATATGTTGTAACGTTGTTATATTCCTTAGTTTCCTTGTGATTTAAATTCGAGAATTTCTCATATTTAAATCATTCATCCTTGGGTTGCTGAAAGACCTGACGTCTTCGGTTGACCTCTACATTTTCTCATTAATGTCTTCCTCTTACTCACCCTTACTATAACCTACTGACTAAAGTTAGACTAAGACCTCGCCTGTTCATACATAGATTGGTCCAGGATTCTGAGTTAAAACGATATCATTTTGAGTCTGTTCTCTTTCGATCATCCTTGATAAACAAATCGTGACATAAACTGATGGGTGTCATGCTCTGCTCTTGCTGCAATCCAGGAGTGAATTATGACGCTAACAGGACCCAATATTGTTTGATCTAAATATGACTCATTATTTTCTTGTCATGGATGATAATAAGTGGAAATGGATGAACTCCAAATTTGTCCCCTTATGGTGAAAGCCCTCATGGGAAGATGCTTTGTGAATTGAGTTATCCTAGAAGTATGGCAAGAGAACCCATTCTTATTTATGTAATAATGAGATGAACACTAGTGAATTTTTCAGTGAAACTATCCTATATGGATAGTAATTATCATGCCATTTCTGGTGGTATGTGTAACGTCACATAACTCCTCATGGTTAGAGAGTTATGGCCATGAGAAGTTGGAGAACCCAAGTTTGGGTAAGTGACCCAAGTTTGTTTAATGGATAATGGTATTATTTTTGATATATTTTTAGGTAATACTATTCTATATGGATAGTACATGTCATTCCATTTCTGGTGGTATGTGGAACGTCACATAACTCTTCACCATTTGAGAGTTATGACCTTACGAAGTTGGAGGACCCTCATATGTCATCTAGAAGCGCCAAAAGGTCAAAGTAGTCAAAGTGGTTTAAGAGTTTTTAAAGGTAAATAATAAAGTGAAGTGATGAGTGCACTATAATTCAAAGTGA